>OZ023207.1:28206131-28472672 GCA_963995525.1 Escarpia spicata | reverse complement strand
ACTCACTCACTCACTCACCCATTCACTCACTCGCTCACTCACTCACACCCCTCTCTGTATATATATATATATATATATATATATATATTATATATATATATATATGAGTGAGTGAGAGAGAGAGAGAGCTACACACACACACACACACACACACACACACACACACACACACACACACACAACACACACACACACACACACACACACACACACACACACACACACACAGTGAGAGAGAGAGGGATAGAGAGAGAGAGAGAGATGAGATGAGAGAGAGATAGAGAGAGAGGAGAAGAGAGAGAGATGGAGAGAGAGAGAGAGAGTGAGAGAGAGATGAGAGAGAGAAGAGATAGAGAGGAGAGAGAGAGGAGGAGAGAGAGAGTATGAGTTAGTGAGTTGAGTGAGTGAGTGAGTGAGCGAGTGAGCGGGTGAGAGAAATACAGAGAGAGAGAGAGAGATAGAGAAAGATATATATATATATATATATATATATATATATATATATAGAGAGAGAGAGAGAGAGAGAGAGAGATTTGATACATATTATTAGTATTAGCAGTAGTAGTATTAACAGCAGCAGCAGCAGTAGTAGTAGTAGTAGTAGTAGTAGTTGTTGTAGTAGTAGTAGTAGTAGTAGTAGTAGTAATTGTTGTTGTAAATGCAATACATACTCGAAGTTGTGTGTCTTCAGATCGTTCTTAATTGTCGACAGGAAGCCTGTTTTTGACCGTTCTATACAATCTAGAACAAAGTTGCATTACGCCCACGTTCACAAGTAGTCACTCGTCCCGACGTCTTCGTGGGTACGCATAAATTATATGTTAAACCGTAAGCTGTAGCAACGCACAAACTATACACTGGTCGCATTGTCCACTCTCCTCGTAAATGGACCAATGACCTTTCACAGAATGCCAGGCAGATTATCGATTGTTGAGTGCCAAACTACGCTATATCATAGCGTCGGCAGAGACAACGCATCAGTCGACAGACATATTGCCCAGCGATTGTATCGACGAATCAGGAGTTGTTCGGTAATTTTGTTAGACTTAGATAAAGTTTAGATAAAACTAAATGGCGCCTCGACGTTTCAACAAGCTGACCCGACCTCAGCCGTCTGTCCCAGTCTGGCCGCTGTTTCGAGATGTGATCTTGGCAATGGTCTGTTTCTGGGCTACCAACTCAGAAGGTAAGCACGTATTCTGTATTTACAACATGCGAGTGCTATTTCGAAATTGTGAAATGTTTGTGGTATAACGATTGCCATTGAATAACTGAATGGGTGAATGCAACAATCACTATATAATTAGTATTTGTAACACTTTCTTTGATTAACAGATGTCCGTACGAAACGTACGAGCTACTATTATAAACGAAAAGAACGTCATTATATTATTTTCATCATTAAAGTCATGAGACAGTGCTATGTCATATAGAGTCACATAAGTTGAAACTGTCAAGCTGTGACAATTCACAATACGAGATTGCTAAATATACAAAACAATCATCTTAATACTTTATCCCACATTCATCATCTCACCATGCATCATCATCAGAATAATCACCAAGGTGTCGCATATAATAACGCATATTAACATACTTTACAGTTGAGACAGTTGAGTTATTCAGTGTTTCAACAAAACAAGCAATGTCACACAAATCGTAGTACCTATTTGTTTAGTCTGTAATATTCAACTACATTTCTAGTTCTAGTTGTTTCCAGCACTCGGCAACGTTCTATTAACTGACTAGTCTGTATATGTTGTGGTTACAGTGGAGCTGATCTTGTGAGGTCTCATTCAACTAGTCAGCCTTTTTCAGAACATTATCGCAAAGCCGACCTTTCTATGCTGGCACTGAGGGTGGTCACTGCCAGGGTGCTTGTCGTCCTCAGTGGTTCTTTTACGTCCCAAATTGAGACGGGACCGACATTAACGTGATCTCCGAGTCACGAGGGATACACAGTAGCCAATGTTGAGAGCCAGGTTTTTACACCAAATATACCATACCTGCCCGGTCCGGGTTTCGAACTCGGGGCGCCGGCATGTCAGGCGGATGTGCTAAGCACTACACTATCGCGCGCCCCCCATTTGACTAATCATCAGGAGATGCAGCGTCGTAATATGTTCACATAATTTATTGAGATTGACGTTGAATGTGTTAAAGTACAAATTAAAATACAAGTTCTACTCAATATATCACCAAAATGGTCATATCAATTTACTTCATCTGATTACGTGGTTGTACTACTCCAATAAACGCTCGAAGCGAGTGCGCAAGAGGATCGATTGTCTTTAATGTTTTCGAAAACACAACATTTGGCCATTAATTAAAATATGTTACATGTTCGATATATACAAAACACATTATGACAATAATAAAATCCAGGCCAGTAAAAGTATAACTCCGATAGCGGTGACTAATAATGATGTTTTCACAGGACACTTTGTTAGAATTGCCAGTTTTATATGATATTTCTCACTATATTCATTACATCAATACATGTGCCAGGCAGTAAATGTTATCAAACATGTCTTGTACAATATAGGCGTAAATTTAATGGCGCGAGAACGAAATTAATATTGGGGGGCTGCCGGAGCTTCAGTGCTGTTGAAATTTGTTTGCCGCCGCACACTTATTACTGGGTGGGGGACAAAACCATATGTCTGCTCTCCAATTGCCACCCCCCCCCCTTTACGGTCGCCAAAAACACCTTAACATATCCTATCAGAAAACCTTGACTTGCACCCGCCCTTGACGCTCGCCAAAACAAACATTAACGCTCACATTTACTGGGGGAGAACCATATGTATGCCCCCAGCGAAATTCAGGGAGTAGCTGCCCCCTGCCCCTGTTCCCAAGTATATGCGTGAACAACATGTAACGGCAGCCACAATATTATATATGTCTTGTACACCCTTTCTCTTCATAGTTCCAGCAATTCCTTACCCTTCTGCAAATGTGATTTGTTGGCTTCATCTGTAGATATATATATTGGAAATAGAACTCACATCACAAAACATAAGCAGGTGTACACAACATCCCATAAAAATGAAGCCCTAAACAATTACACAAGTGTAATCACAGTTGACATCTTTCGGACATCTTTCAATCTTTCACCGTGATGATCATTTCTGCGCAGGTGCAATGCCAACTTATTCGAACATAAATTGTGTCGGAAAAACACGTTTGTACAAGAATACCTTTAGCTACTTAATAAATATCGAAACAAATAAGCAAACTGAACTGCATCGGTAGCGTGCGAAGAATCAAAATTTGCCGGTCTCTTTCATTTATAACACTGCCTTCAGGCGATATATTATCGTTCCTTTCCATATTTACTCACGCATAAGCGGACTTTAATCAACACACCAACACCAACATTAGCACAAACACGCGCGTTCCAGCACAAACATACGCATACGCATACACACACACACACATACACTCTCTCATTCACTCACACGTACATACACCCACGCCTGCGCACGCACACACACACGGAAACAATCACACTACCAGAAACATACACATTAGCATAAACATATATGCACCCGTGCATACAACAAACACACAACACACATACCCACAAACACATTCAAGCGCGCACACAAGCAAGCTCGCTCGCGCGCACATACTCACGCATACACACAAACACACACAATCATTCTAACAGAACCATATACACTGACGCACGATTACATGAACACACACAAGCGCGCGCACAAGAACACACGAACACACGAACACACACATACGCAACAATCCCGTATTTAACCATTTTAGAGGTATTAACATATCAGAGACGTGGGTCCTGTGATGGCACCCCAGGATAATACGCATTCCTCGATTCTGTAATTTCTGAAGTCTAGTTATGTTAGAATCTGAGCAAACATCCCATAGATTACTACAATAATCGAAATGAGGTAATACCATAGTGTTATATAATGTAACCCGACTCGAGAGAGGAATAAATGGACTAGTACGTTTCAATAAACTGAGTGACCTGTTGATTTTATGTATAACATTTTCTACATGTGTGTTAAATGTGAGATCCTGATCAATAGTGACACCAAAATATTTATAGGATTCAGTCTGTTTAATGTTTGACCTTGTAGAAATAGGTCTAGAGTTGGAACATTTAGATGTTTACGTTTTTGTCTTGAACACAGTAGCATACATTAAGTTTTACCAAAACGCTTTAAGGGAAGAAAGCAAACGGGACAGTATTATTATGGGGGATTTTAACCACGGGCATATACAATGGAAATCTTTACAGAGTATGGGGAGTGAGGACCACAAGTTTTTAGTTTTAGTTCAAGATACATTCCTTCCTCAACATGTGCTAGAACCAACCAGGGGTGAGAATGTGTTAGACATAGTTTTGTCCTCACAGAATGAATTAGTTGACAATGTCAAGATATGTGAGCCACTGGGGAGTAGCGATCACAACCAGATACATTTTACCATCAAAGTAAAATCAGAAAGGAATAGTAAAAAGCAGTATAGTAGAAATGTCCACAAAGGAAGGTATAAGGACATGAGGACATATTTAGCAAAGATAGACTGGAATAACACACTGAAAAATAAGACGGCAACAGAATGCTGGAATATATTAAAGAGTGAAATTAAGTGCATAGTCGATACATTTGTACCCTTCAAAAAACAAGGAAAACGGTCCAAAAAGAAACACTTATCGAAAGAAGCCATTAGAAAAATTAAGTATAAACAAATGATGTGGAAGTCATATAGATGTACTGGAAATGATGAAGACTACAACAGTTATAAAGAAGCACTTAACCAAGCTACAGCTGAAAATAGAAATTCAAAGAGAAGCTATGAACAACAATTAGCTAGTAATATAAAACATGACAGCAAGAGTTTTTATGCGTATGTTCGAAGCAAACAGAAAGTTCAAGATAAGGTCGGTCCTCTAGAAGATAGTGCTGGAAATATAATATCAGAGGGATTCTTAATGGCAGAAGACCTGAATGAGTACTTTAGTTCAGTGTTTACCAGGGAAGATATTAAGTTCACTGCCAGTACCAGAGGCTAAGTTTAAGGGGGCAGATTCAGACTATTTAGGACAATTAATTGTAACCCCAGAAATGGTAGCTAAGAAAATAAGGGCTATGAAGGATAATAAATCACCTGGAGTGGATGGTATTCCACCCAAACTACTATTGGAAATTGTAGAACAAATTAGCATACCGCTTGCAACAGTTTTCAACTTGTCATTAGAAGAGGGAGTGGTTCCTTTAGAATGGAAAGAAACAAACATTATACCGTTATTCAAAAAAGGTTCGAGAAACAAGTCAGAGAACGATAGACCAGTGAGTTTAATATCAGTGATTTGTAAATTATTAGAAATACTAATTAAAAATCACATTCTTGTTAAACAAAACTTGATAAACCCATCTCAACGGGTTTTTTTTAAAGCGAGGTCATGCTTAACAAATATGTTATGTTTTTTGGAAAACATCACTAAGTGGGTAGATGAGGGATCACCAGTAGATATCGTCTACTTAGATTTTCAAAAAGCTTTCGATAAAGTACCACACCAAAGATTACTGCTTAAACTAAAGGCCCATGGCATAGGAAATGGTATAATAAACTGGATAGAACAATGGCTGATTGACAGAAGACAACGTGTAGTAGTTAATGGGGAGGCTTCAAACTAGAAATCGGTATTGAGTGGGGTACCACAGGGATCAGTATTATGACCTATATTATTCTTAATATATATCAACGATTTGGATGATGAAATAACAAGCAAGGTGTTGAAATTTGCAGATGATACAAAAGTGTTTAGAAGGATTAAAAGTGATGGAGATAGACAGCATTTACAAGAAGATCTTGACAGGTTGATCAAATGGTCTGAAAAGTGGCAAATGCTCTTCAATTTTGGGAAATGTAAATGCCTCCACACAGGACATGGGAACGAAGAGGTAGAATATACAATGGGGGGGGGGGGGTACTGTACTAAGTACTACTGTAAAAGAAAAGGACTTAGGGTTAACCATTAGTGCTGATATGAAGGTTTCAGAGCAGTGCGGAATTGCAGCTTCAAAGGGAAATAAAATCCTTGGATTAATTAGGCGAAACATGACGTATAAGGAAAAAGAGCTAATAATAACGCTGTACAAAACAATAGTTAGACCTCATTTAGAATATTGTATTCAAGCGTGGAGGCCATATCGCAGGAAGGACATGGATATGCTAGAAAGAGTGCCGAGAAGAGCAACTAAAATGATACCAAAACTGAGGGATCTTAGTTACGAAATACGCCTAAAAAATGCGGTTTAACAACACTAGAGACCAGGAGATTGAGAGGAGATCAGATAGAAGTGTCTAAAATATTGAAGGGTTATGAAAATATTGATAGAAATATTGTTTTCTCAGTTAAGAAAGATAGAAGGACTAGAGGACATGAACTTACATTAGCAAAGGAGCAGAGTAGATTGGATATAAGAAAGTTTCATTTTCAAAAAGGACTCTAAATGAATGGAACAGATTACCTGCTGAGTGTGTGGGTGCTAGTAGCGTGAATATGTTTAAAAATAAAATCGACACATACCTCAGACTGGCGGGATACACATAAATAAAAGGGTCGGACTCTCGATAAGCCAAAGGGCTTCCTTGTCCACCTGCCATCTAGAGTTAATTCTCTGGGTGGCAATCTTGTTAAATCTTGTTAAATAATGTTCGATTTTAACTGATTGATAGTGTCGCCATCTGGAGGTAATATATCAGGTAGGACAACCAACAATGTGAATCGCAATACGTAGTTACATAAGGCTTAATAAATTGCGATTTTTTCTAAAACTTCGCTACTTGGTAGAGGGCACTGCATTTAAAATACGTGATTCCAGGTCGAAATAGCATATTTTTGGCTTTCACTTTTGCCCGCCGACAAAAGTACGTTACCAAGCGACAAAAAAGACTTGACTGAATTACTTACAAAATGATATCATATTGCTTACCTTCAGTAAAGGATCTTCAGGTGGCGGAACTGGCTTTTAGAGTTAATTCTCTGGGTGGCAATCTTGATAAATCTGAAGAGTGAGTTTGTTGGCATCTAACCAGTTACTAACATTGCATAGATCTGTTTGAAGAATATTGGTGATATCATGGATGTTGTTAGCAAGATTATCTGAGTATATAATGCAGTATCGTCAGCATACACGTTTACTCTACAGTAATCTAGATATACTGGTAGGTCATGTATATACAAGAAATAACAAGGATCCAAGGATAGAACCCTGTATCAACATATAGATCTTCTGAAGACTATCCATTTATGGTGGCACTTCGAGGTCTGTTTGTAAGATATGGCTTAAACCAATCAGAATTAATTCCATAGTATGATAATTTGTCCATGAGTATATTGTGATCCACAGTGTCAAATGCCTTCCTTAGATCTAAAGCAATCAGTCCAACTATATTATAATAAACATCCACTATATTATCAATAATAATAACATACCCAGTTATTTTACATGAATATTTTATCCACAACCGATCCACGTGAGACACAACATACAGTGTCCAGATTAATGAGGTTCCAATTGTAATGTCCTGTAGCTCATAATAATCATGTTTCGTATCAATGATAAACATTGTGATCTGTCCCCTTTCTTTCTGATTACACACGCATGCGTAGACAGGACTTCCGAGAGTCTCGTGGCATTCATGTTTACGTGATGTTGACTATCGTGTTTCTTTATAATTAAGCATGTTGATCCACACCAATAAGATATTGGTATGTTTGTACTTTATATAAACATCATAGCAATGTATATTAACATCTCATATAAATATTGAAATTATATACTTTGACAGTGCGCATGCATCAGGTGTCGTGCATTCTTGTTTTGTTCTCCTACGTTTATTGTTAAAATCACAAATTGTAAAGACTGTCATTATTCCAAATTTACAGACATGCAATAGTAACATCATCACAATACGTCTATATAAATACATTTGCGCTCAATTAGTCCAAAGTTATAGTACATTAAATTATATTGCCTAACAACCAACAAAATGGAGGATTTGTAAACAATAAGCAGAGCGCGCGAAACCAAAAATCGTACACAAAGCAACTCAAATAATCGGTGCATTCTTACCAAATAAATGTACATTATCTTGAGTCATTAAATATATGTACATTAGTTATGTTAGGGTGGTCGGACCAAAATTTTGTTTCGTAAAAAAAATGTTTTCTCATTTTTCCATGATAGTAGTCACTATAAGAAGTACAACGGTAGTTGTTTCATGTATCTAAGTGAAATATTAAAAAAACTACAGCTTGGTAAAGTTTCGAATTTCATCACATTTTCTGACGGTTTTCTGACAGATCTAATTTGGCTTATAAATCACAATAATGTTTTTAAATTATTTTCCCCTGATAATAGTCACTAATAGAAGTGCAACGGTGCTTGTTTCATGTACATCAATGAAATATTAAAGAAACTGCATTTTGTAAAGTTTCTAATTTAATGTTTTTTCCGACAATTTTCCGTTAGATTTGATTTTGCATATAAATCACAAGGACAATTTTGTTTTAATATTTTCCCACATAGTAGTCACTATAAGAAGTACAATGCTATTCATTTCATGTAGCTAAGTACAACATTAAGAAAACTACAGTTTTGCAAAGTTCAAAATGTCATGAATTTTTCCAAACGTTTTCTGACGGATCTGATTGTGTACATAAATCACAAGAAAATTACTTTTTATCATCTTGAGTCTTTATGTATTACAACAGCATTAAATCATGAACACGACACAGCAACTGAGCAAAGATGATCAGTGTGGTTCTATCTTCGTAACATTAAAACAACTGTATGAACTTACAACCACATGAAAGGATTTGTTGATTGTGAATTAGAACCACAAACTGACAATACTAGTATCCCATTACACAACACTTGTTTTGTTGGGCAAAGCCAATGACTGCTATGATTGACAAGCCAATTAACTCGTAATACACTGTGGCACAAAATGCCAATAATAGTCCCCCAGTACGCAACACTTGTTACATTGGGCAAATCCCATAACTACTATGATTGCCAAACCAATTAACTTGTAAAATACTGTGGTTAAACCCATTGTTATCATCAACAATAGGGCCTACTATTATACTTATTTGTCTATGATTATATACAATTAATAGATACAATAAATCATAATGTTTACTTAATGTATATTATTTTATGTATACTATATTGTGACAAATACAAAGATATAATCTTATTCTGTAATTTTAATATATAAACAAAACTGGTATATACATATCAAATACAAAAACAGTAGGCCCTACATCAAAATAATTTATAACGATACAACATTTTATAAACAAATAATAATACAATAAATGAATTGAAACACAAATTATCATAAATTGTAATAATGTAAACAACACACAATATTATGTATATGCTAAATAGCTCCACACTATACTTAAACTAAAGTAATACCAATAAATAAACTAATACTATATTAATATAAACATCAATCAGTTACATTAAACATGGCAGCAATGAATTACTCAGCTGTAGGCATATGTACTTGGCAGTATTAATCAAAGTCACCCGCTGTCGATCACATCGCTATCCGAGTCACGAGTGCATTGTATACCATGATGCACTGCGCGCATACAGGGAAGAAGGCAAAATGGCGATATCATTTTAGATGGGGGTTCCATAAACGGACGTTGTGCATGTTTGTGCTATCAATTGGTAAGCCACCACTGTAATCACGTTATCGTTGACACAAATCTTAACCCTTCGGCATATGCTTTCCGCTGAAACCAACTAACTAAATACTCACAAAACATAGTCAAACATAGGCCATTTTAAATCCATAATTACTATAATTTTTTATCGACGGATTACAATTATATTTTCAGATTCATTTTCCTCTGAATTTCCTCTTTCTTCTTCACATTTCAATATGGATGTACTCATTAACATAATCTCGCAAATCAGTTTGATAGGTGGGGCCTGTCAACGTGATCCAAGATGGCCGCACGCGTAAATGAAGAAAACCAAAATACGACACTGAGAGTAAAAAAATCATTACCGCTAATAAACACCGTCAACAAATATTTTTTCAGCGCAGGTACACACATTGACATTATTACAACATAAGAAAATTCACAAACCAACAGGTAAAATGCATGATAATAAACTATGGCCACTAAACTGGGACCCCTGTCTCCCATGTTGTCAGAAGGGGAGGTAAATTGGTCTGACCTCCCTAGTAATGTAAGTCACATCAGGGGAAGTGTGTGCGCATGCGTCAGGAGCAGTCGTATCTTTTACTGGTTCTAGTGTTTATCGTTAACATCACGAATTAAAAAAACTTTTACAAATTCAAACTTACAGATGTTCAATAGTATCACTATTAGAATACAACCTTGTAATAACACTTCCAATCAAACTATTGAGGACGACAAGCACCCTGGCAATGACCACCCTCTGTGCCAGCATAGAAAGGTCGGCTTGGCGATAATAATGTTCTGAAAAATGACAAAATCTTCAAACTAATGAAGGTGGTCATAACAAAGAAGAAGAAGAACAATACTAGTTGAATGAGACCTCATAAGATCATAACATTGTAAAAACAATATATACAGAGTAGTCAGTTTATAGAACATTGCAGAATGTTGGAAACAACTAGAACAACTAGAACAAGAAGATGGCGCGGAGGTATAAACCAACAAGCATTAAAAGTGCGCGTAACCCACATTTCTTCAAAATTTAATATATGAAGTAAACAGACATTGTTTACATTAAAAAACTTCAATTATATACATCTTAGCTTAAAACATATATACAAGTCCGAATTGTAAGCTGTCAGTAACCATGCAACCATAAACCAGCAGTAAACAATGTACACTATAAACTGTCTTTATGTGGGACAGTGTTCCCTGTTAATGTAGTGCTGTTACTGACTCAGAATCGTAGCTAGTTTGCTGTAAATAACAAGGCAGATGTAAGTTTGTACCAGAGCTTTATATTAAGCCAAACATTAAACCATACAATACAATACGTACATGAAGTGCCTTAGCCTATATAATTCTAATAAATAAGTTACAGAAAAGGTGAGGGGAACCAACCACACACAGGTGGTGGAACCCACCCGTAAATTGCCAAAACTAAACCCCTGTGCAGAAGGGGAAAGCGTCAAAGCGCCCCAAAAACCCCTTCGCTACATCATGTAGGGAGATGAATACAAGAAATCTCACTTCTTCCCGACCGTGAGGTCAGTTGGAATTGACCAATGTCCAACCTCATAATTACAAACATTCTATACAAATATCCAACATGCATATACAAATTATCAAACATATAATTCTACCAAACCAGCAATTGTAAACATGACATGCTAAATTGACCAGACATACTAGCGGTCAGATGTAGCAAGTCGTAAGAGTAAACCACCACACAAAGTGTTCCAATATAAATCTGCAAACTGGGATAAGCTTAAATACGACATACAACAACTAACAACAACATACCTTGACAAGAACCCAAACTCAAGAGATACCAACACAAATTATAACTTTTTCCGGAATAATCTTACTTTATTAGTCAACAATAATATTCCCAGCCGCAAAACCAAAGCAAAAATCCACCTCCCCTGGATAACACGTGAATTAACAAGAATGCAAAGAAAACGTAACGAGAGCCATGAAAAAGCAAAACACACTGGACGTAATAACGACTGGGAAAGTTTTAGGCAACTTCGAAAACAAGTCACTAAAGCTGCAGCCAAATCCTGCTCAGTCTCTCTAAACAATCACATTGGAGACAGCCTAAAATCAAACCCAAACAATTCTGGTCACCCATTAAAGCAAACAAATGAGAATACATTGGCATCCCTACACTGCAAGCAAACGACCAACCAATCACAAACGATCACAACAAAGCAAATATACTTAACAACCAAGTCAGTTCCGTGTTTACTCAAGAAATGTAAAGAAATCTACCCCATCCCCGAACTAGCTCCAACTGAAAAACCTAAACCAAAATAAAGCTACATACCCAGACGAACTCCCAGCCAGAGACCTTAAAGAGACTGCAGTGGAAATAGCCCCCATCATCACACACATTTTCCAGCAGTCATACAACACTTGCAAACTCCCAGATGACTGGCTCCAAGCACTAGTAACACCAATACAAAAAAAAAAAAAAATCAGCTCCCGTACTTAGAGACCAATTTTGCTAACATACATCCTCTGCAAAGTTATGGAGCACATTATTCTAAGCAATATGTGGAAACACTTACACAAACACATCATCCTCCACTTCCAACATGGATTCCAGCCAGGTCTGTCTTGTGAATCCCAGCTCCTCGAGACAGTCCACGACTGGATGACTGCTATGGACAGTAAGACACAAATAAATGCCATCCCACTTGATTTCGCCAAAGCTTTCGCCACATAAATGCCTCCTATCCAAATTAGCTTTCTACGGAATAACTGGAAACACAAAACTGGATCAAATCGTTTCTATCCAATCGCAAACAGAAAGTCTCAGTCAATGGAGCCATGTCGGACAGAACAGATGTTACATCCAGTGTACCACAGGGCTCAGTCCTAGAACATGTCCTATTTTTACTATACATAAACAACATAAATGAAAATGTCCAATCTCCCATACGTCTCTTTGCAGACGATAGCATTATATATCGCAAAAATCACATCCGAAACCGACCACGAAATTCTCCAATCCGACCTGATCAAACTCCAAACATGGTCTGACAAATGACAAATTAAATTTAACATATATCAATATGTGCATGTCCCAATAGCAAACAAAACCAAACCGAGACTACATTCATATTCACTCTTTGGCATGCCACTCTCTATTGTCTCTAGCCACCCATATCTTGGAAAAAAATTAGATTCTAAACTAACCTTGGCAAACCGTATCATTGACATAGCTTCCAACTCTTCAAAAGTCCTAGGCATGATCAAACGAACCCTCGGACCATGCAAACCCGAGGCAACAAAAACAGCCTATAACATGCTAATCCGACCAAAACTCGAGTATGCCTCTCCCATATGGAATCCACACATTACCACCAAAATTAAACACCTTGAACGAGTACAACACTGTGCTGCCAGATTTGTCAAACATGATCATAGACGCCAAACAAACTCAGCAGACCTGATAGCCACCCTTGGATGGCCAACTCTTAAAAGACGACGCATTATTAAACAAGCCATGACATTTTACAAAATATTAAATAACAATCAACATCCACCAGGTCTACTAACACCGTCAACATCACCCCCCACCAGGTCTACTAACACCGTCAACATCACCCCCACCAGGTCTACTAACACAGTCAACATCACCCCCAACCAGGTCTACTAACACAGTCAACATCACCTCCACCAGGTCTACTAACACCGTCAACATCACCCCCCACCAGGTCTATTAACACCGTCAACATCACCCCCACCAGGTTTACTAACACAGTCAACATCACCCCCAACCAGGTCTACTAACACAGTCAACATCAACTCCACCAGGTCTACTAACACCGTCAACATCACCCCCACCAGGTCTACTAACACCGTCAACATCACCCCCACCAGGTCTACTAACACAGTCAACATCAGCCCCACCAGGTCTACTAACACAGTCAACATCACCCCCCACCAGGTCTACTAACACAGTCAACATCACCCCCACCAGGTCTACTAACACAGTCAACATCACCTCCCACCAGGTCTACTAACACATTCAACATCACCCCCACCAGGTCTACTAACACAGTCAACATCACCCCCACCAGGTCTACTAACACAGTCAACATCACCCCCACCAGGTCTACTAACACAGTCAACATCACCCCCACCAGGTCTACTAACACAGTCAACATCACCCCCACCAGGTCTACTAACACAGTCAACATCACCCCCCACCAGGTCTACTAACACAGTCAACAAACCGTCTTTTCTTTCTATCCCCGAGCAGTTCGAATCTGGAATATGATCCTACCACAAATTACTGAACTAGAAAACCCCATAGCATTTCAAACAGCAAGCATGAACCTCCCTTTCACCACACCCAATCACCTAAATTGCCTATAAAATAAACAAACAAACTACCCGCAACGCATACACACAAAGAAGCAGCACAAACTCCTGCGTTAGCTCAAGTTTGGGCTGTTTGGAATAATTCGATTAAGACTAAGACATAAGACATAAACTAGGCATTATTAAAATAGCTCTAGATTAGCAACACCTTATTCTAAGTCAGGAATAATATCCACCCTCTGTCTTATCATCTCCTGAGCGTATTAACAAGCCCTCCTTCAGGTGTACAACTGTCACCCCTGCGTTGTAAAATACCATGAGTCCTGAGTCGGCCCAGGACTATAACTTACTAATATTCATATACCCTAACATCTACCTGTTTGTAGTTTAACAAATTGGTAAATGAACCGACCTGACCAGACTCTGGAGATATCCTTGACCTAGTAGTTACATCAAACCCCGCCCTTATCTCCAGCGTAAAAACACAGGGACAAACATGAGCGATCACGAAGCTGTTCTCTTTCACATTAATATGAACCCAATGAAGAAAACCAAACCTCCACACAAAGTGTACAACTATAAGTCTGATAACTGGGAAACCCTCAAATCAAACTGTACCCTTCTTGCTCAAAACTACTTTGCCCGAAATCCTGATAATCTAGACATTGATTCAAACTGGAACTTCTTTCACCAAAACTACACTAAACTGATAGAACAGTTCATTCCTAGCCGCATGACAAAATCAAAACCGCATTTACCCTGGATCACAAAAACATAATGAGACTACAAAGAAAACTCACACTAATGCTAAGAAAACAAAGAAAAAGAAACATTTCGAACATTTCTAAAACCTAAGAAAAGAAATCAACAAAGAAATAACAAAATCCTACAACAGCTACATCGATAACATCATTGGCGAAAGACCACAAACCCTAAGTGATTCTGGCCCTTCATTAAACAAACAAAAACAGAAAGACCACGAACCCTAAGTGATTCTGGCCCTTCATTAAACAAACAAAAACAGAAAGACCACAAACCCTAAGTGATTCTGGCCCTTCATTAAACAAACAAAACAGAAAGACCACGAACCCTAAGTGATTCTGGCCCTTCATTAAACAAACAAAAACAGAAAGACCACGAACCCTAAGTGATTCTGGCCCTTCATTAAACAAACAAAAACAGAAAGACCACGAACCCTAAGTGATTCTGGCCCTTCATTAAACAAACAAACACAGAAAACCTGGGCATCCCAACACTAAAAGCAAATGGCAAGATGCAGACAAGTTATCACGACAATGCAAACATATTAAGTGCACCACTTCAAATAAGTTTTCACCAAAGAACAACTTCCTATCCCAACTAAAAGCCCATCACCATTCCCTTCAATCCAAACACTTGATGTCGGATTAAATGGCATAAAACAGATTGAAGCTCTAAAACCAAACAAGGCGTCAGGACCAAATGAAATCCCAGCAAACGTTTTAAAGGACACTGCCAGAGAAATATCCACAATAATTCAACACATATTCCAGCAATCATACACCTCCAACAAACTCCCACAAGCCTGAACCACAGCTCTTCCCACTCCAGTATACAAGAACGGCAGCAAAAGCGATCCTGTAAATTATAAACCGATTTCCCTGGCATGCATTCTGTGCAAGGTGATGGAGCATATCTTTCTTAGCCACATGTGGAAACACATCAGTGCTAACAATGTTATCATCCATCACCAGCATGGATTCCGAACTGGACTATCCTGCCAAACACAGCTCATGGAAGCAGTCTGTGATTGGGCTTCCTCCACGAACGACCAGAAACAAATAGACGTCATCCTCCTCGATGTTTCCAAAGCTTTCGACAAGGTTCCCCACAAATGACTTCTCAATAAACTAAACTACTATGGTATCACAGGTGACACACTACAATGAATAAAGTCAATTCTAACAAACCGCACTCAGATTGTAAATGATTCCCACTCAGCTCCTGCAAATGTCATCTCCGGTGTACCCCAGGGCTCAGTCCTTGGCCTTGTTCTTTTCCTACTGTACATAAATGACATCACCAGTTCAATCAACTCAAATATCAGACTATTCGCCGATGATCAGAGAAATCCAAACACCTGCAGACCATAACATCCTTCAAACAGACCTAAACAAACTACCGACTGGACAGTCAAATGTCAAATGAACTTCAATATCCCAAAGTGT
This sequence comes from Escarpia spicata, assembly GCA_963995525.1. NCBI lineage: Eukaryota > Metazoa > Annelida > Polychaeta > Sabellida > Siboglinidae > Escarpia > Escarpia spicata. Next base: position 28,456,412 of record OZ023207.1, on the reverse strand, counting down.
CACCTTCTCAGAATGAACGCAAACCAAGCCACTTAACCTACACCATCTCAAACCAACCAGTGTCCAAGTCGATTCACACTCCTATCTCTAAACTGTCGTGGACAAAGCATGTCCACACCACTGCATCTCAATCCAACCAACCAGTGTCCAAGTCGATTCACACTCCTATCTCTAAACTGTCGTGGACAAAGCATGTCCACACCACTGCATCTCAACCCAACCAACCAGTGTCCAAGTCGATTCACACTCCTATCTCTAAACTGTCGTGGACAAAGCATGTCCACACCACTGCATCTCAATCCAACCAACCAGTGTCCAAGTCGATTCACACTCCTATCTCTAAACTGTCGTGGACAAAGCATGTCCACACCACTGCATCTCAACCCAACCAACCAGTGTCCAAGTCGATTCACACTCCTATCTCTAAACTGTCGTGGACAAAGCATGTCCACACCACTGCATCTCAATCCAACCAACCAGTGTCCAAGTCGATTCACACTCCTATCTCTAAACTGTCGTGGACAAAGCATGTCCACACCACTGCATCTCAATCCAACCAACCAGTGTCCAAGTCGATTCACACTCCTATCTCTAAACTGTCGTGGACACAGCATGTCCACACCACTGCATCTCAATCCAACCAACCAGTGTCCAAGTCGATTCACACTCCTATCTCTAAACTGTCGTGGACAAAGCATGTCCACACCACTGCATCTCAATCCAACCAACCAGTGTCCAAGTCGATCCACACTCCTATCTCTAAACTGTCGTGGACAAAGCATGTCCACACCACTGCATCTCAATCCAACCAACCAGTGTCCAAGTCGATTCACACTCCTATCTCTAAACTGTCGTGGACAAAGCATGTCCACACCACTGCATCTCAATCCAACCAACCAGTGTCCAAGTCGATTCACACTCCTATCTCTAAACTGTCGTGGACAAAGCATGTCCACACCACTGCATCTCAATCCAACCAACCAGTGTCCAAGTCGATTCACACTCCTATCTCTAAACTGTCGTGGACAAAGCATGTCCACACCACTGCATCTCAATCCAACCAACCAGTGTCCAAGTCGATTCACACTCCTATCTCTAAACTGTCGTGGACAAAGCATGTCCACACCACTGCATCTCAATCCAACCAACCAGTGTCCAAGTCGATTCACACTCCTATCTCTAAACTGTCGTGGACAAAGCATGTCCACACCACTGCACTGCATCTCAATCCAACCAACCAGTGTCCAAGTCGATTCACACTCCTATCTCTAAACTGTCGTGGACAAAGCATGTCCACACCACTGCATCTCAATCCAACCAACCAGTGTCCAAGTCGATTCACACTCCTATCTCTAAACTGTCGTGGACAAAGCATGTCCACACCACTGCATCTCAATCCAACCAACCAGTGTCCAAGTCGATTCACACTCCTATCTCTAAACTGTCGTGGACAAAGCATGTCCACACCACTGCATCTCAATCCAACCAACCAGTGTCCAAGTCGATTCACACTCCTATCTCTAAACTGTCGTGGACAAAGCATGTCCACACCACTGCATCTCAATCCAACCAACCAGTGTCCAAGTCGATTCACACTCCTATCTCTAAACTGTCGTGGACAAAGCATGTCCACACCACTGCATCTCAATCCAACCAACCAGTGTCCAAGTCGATTCACACTCCTATCTCTAAACTGTCGTGGACAAATCATGTCCACACCACTGCATCTCAATCCAACCAACCAGTGTCCAAGTCGATTCACACTCCTATCTCTAAACTGTCGTGGACAAAGCATGTCCACACCACTGCATCTCAATCCAACCAACCAGTGTCCAAGTCGATTCACACTCCTATCTCTAAACTGTCGTGGACAAAGCATGTCCACACCACTGCATCTCAATCCAACCAACCAGTGTCCAAGTCGATTCACACTCCTATCTCTAAACTGTCGTGGACAAAGCATGTCCACACCACTGCATCTCAATCCAACCAACCAGTGTCCAAGTCGATTCACACTCCTATCTCTAAACTGTCGTGGACAAAGCATGTCCACACCACTGCATCTCAATCCGCTAGAAAACTTGGCCTCACTCAACGCACTCTCCACCCTGCAACATATAAAGTTAAGGAAACAGTCCGGAGCTGTAGCCTGGAATCCCTATTCACAAAATAACATTGATACCCTTGAAAACTAATTATGGCACTTGGTTGACACAATTATTTGTTTTACTTTTTTTAAATTATATTTCAAATTTAGTTTCACGCATCCTTTGCAATGCGCACTGCACAACTCTTAGGTTAGCCCCAGAAAGAAGGGGCTATGTGGAGAAACAACTCTTAAGACTTAATTCATATAAGTAACCTAGCATCGATTTCATCGGGTAGTTGCACAAGTTCACGTTCACAAAGTCTACAAAAAGTATACAGTTAAAAAGCAGAAGGTTAACTTTAATAAGCCTCAAGCTGATAATCAGTTGTTCGAACTATAACTGTTGTTTCTTTCTGTATCAGTTGCTGGGGGCCTCAGACGTGAAACTCTGATTGTTGCTCAATACTACCACAAAAAGTATATAGTTACTTTTGGGTGTTTTTTTGGATTTTGTAAAGATACTAAACCAATCTTAAGGGAGCAGTCATAATTTATGAAGGACGAGCTTAGTTTTCGTCAAGGAGCCTATGTTTAGACAGGAGGCGTCACTGAGCGAGATCATGGCAGTCTATAATGCAAGTTTTTGTCTGCCATTTTGGAGGCTGGCACTGTGGTCCTGCTGGCACATGTGCCTGTGGTCCTGCTGGCACATGTGTCTGTGGTCCTGCTGGCACATGTGCCTGTGGTCCTGCTGGCACATGTGTCTGTGGTCCAGCTGGCACATGTGTCTGTGGTCCTGCTGGCACATGCGTCTGTGGTCCTGCTGGCACATGCGTCTGTGGTCCTGCTGGCACATGCGTATGTGGTCTTGCTGGCACATGCGTCTGTGGTCCTGCTGGCACATGCGTTTGTGGTCCTGCTGGCACATGCGTCTGTGGTCCTGCTGGCACATGCGTCTGTGATCCTGCTGGCACATGTGCCTGTGGTCCTGCTGGCGCATGTGCAAGTGGTCCTGCTGGCACATGTGCCTGTGGTCCTGCTGGTACATGCGCCTGTGGTCCTGCTGGCACATGCGTCTGTAGTCCTGCTGGCACATGCGTCTGTGGTCCTGCTGGCACATGCGTCTGTGGTCCTGCTGGCACATGCGTATGTGGTCCTGTAGGCACATGCGTCTGTGGTCCTGCTGGCACATGCGTCTGTGGTCCTGCTGGCACATGTGTCTCTGGTCCTGCTGGCACATGTGTCTGTGGTCCTGCTGGCACATGTGTCTGTGGTCCTGCTGGCACATGTGTCTGTGGTCCTGCTGGCACATGCGTCTGTGGTCCTGCAGGCACATGCGTCTGTGGTCCTGCTGGCACATGCGTCTGTGGTCCTGCTCGCACATGTGTCTGTGGTCCTGCTGGCACATGTGTCTGTGGTCCTGCTGGCACATGTGTCTGTGGTCCTGCTGGCACATGTGTCTGTGGTCCTGCTGGCACATGTGTCTGTGGTCCTGCTGGCACATGCGTCTGGAGTCCTGCTCCAGTTAGACGAAAAAAAGGTAGTGTATGTTTGAGATGTGATTTTTTTTACAAAATTCATATGCTCTGACATAAGTGCATTTGAGTACCCGGGTAGTCAGACTTCCTGGTGTGATTGTAGAAGCTGTTCACAGTAAAATGGTTTATTTTTTAGCTGATTTTCCTAAGCGGAAAGATATTTGGCAGCAATTAGGCTATTTGACCCTTTAGCCGGAGTATTGCTTACATCAATTTGTAAATTTTGACGGGTGTCATACATACAGGCATTTTACGAGAGCTAGAAATATTAGATTTTGACTAAACTCGCTCGACCAGCATGTTAATGAGATGATGGCAACAGCAGGTAAGAAGTTTCAGAATTTTTGTAGGTTACGTTTTCTTATAATCATTCAAAATTCTAACATGGCAACCAATGCGAAAACTAACTGTAGACTGACCCCGTCTGTGCATCCGTTCTGGCTTGGCGCGCCTCCAGAATAGTGGACTGACCGCTCCATTGACGTACTTTTTTGAACAATGGGAACAGCGCGCGCTGGACCGTCTTGTAAATTGATACACGGTCTTTGGTTTTCATTGCATGCAATGTGGATGTAGGTCAGTAATCCTGGTGTGTCCATCGAGTTCATTTCCCACGTCTCTATTATAAAACAGTAGATTACATTTTATTCTGTGGACCTATAACTCTGTTAGTTTTGTAGGTATGTGGCTGAAATTTTTTATTTTATTTAGCTGATCCATTGGGAGGGTTTGTAGATTTAGATTTAAAAAAATTCGCCCGGGGGCCCAATATTTCAAAAGCGTGCAGTTCCAGGGGTGGATCTTAGTGTTTTTCTGTTATTCTAAAGATAATAATGCTTTCTACAAATATGTCTCTGTATATATACAGAAAGTGTGATTAGGTTTTATGTTATGCATGTTTGAAAATCCTGAACGCATAACCCTGCAACGACATTAAAGGTAGATGACCAGTCCTGTGAAGCGTGCATTTCAGAGTTTAGTTTGAAAGCAGAACTGTCGACTCTATCATGCCTTATTATAAATCCAGACAGTGAGATCAATACGAATACTGTAACAACACTTGTCCGAGTACAAATTATTGGCCCCTCCCTGGACACACCAGAAGGTTATCTTTACTAAGTCCTCACAGTGAGATCAATACGAATACTATAACAACACTTGTCCGAGTACAATTTATTGAACCCTCCCTGGACACACCAGAAGGTTATCTTTACTAAGTCCATACATTGAGAGCAATACGAATACTATAACACACTTGTCCAAGTATAAATTATTGACCCCTCCCTGGACACACCAGAAGGTTATCTTTACTAAGTCCACACAGAGAGATCAATACGAATACTATAACACACTTGTCCAAGTACAAATTATTGACCCCTCCCTGGACACACCAGAAGGTTATCTTTACTAAGTCCATACAGTGAGATCAATACGAATAATATAACACACTTGTCCAAGTACAAATTATTGACCCCCTCCCTGGACACACCAGAAGGTTATCTTTACTAAGTCCATACAGTGAGATCAATACGAATACTATAACACACTTGCCCGAGTACAAATTATTGACCCCTCCCAGGTCACACCAGAAGGTTATGTTTACTAAGTCCATACAGTGAGATCAATACGAATACTATAACACACTTGTCCAAGTACAAATTATTGGCCCCTCCCTGGACACATCAGAAGGTTATCTTTACTAAGTCCACACAGTGAGATCAATACGAATACTATAACAACACTTGTCCGAGTACAATTTATTGGCCCCACCCTGGACACACCAGAAGGTTATCTTTACTAAGTCCATACAGTGAGATCAATACGAATACTATAACAACACTTGTCCAAGTACAAATTATTGGCCCCACCCTGGACACACCAGAAGGTTATCTTTACTAAGTCCACACAGTGAGATCAATACGAATACTATAACAACACTTGTCGAAGTACAATTTATTGGCCCCACCCTGGACACACCAGAAGGTTATCTTTACTAAGTCCATACAGTGAGATCAATACGAATACTATAACACACTTGCCCGAGTACAAATTATTGGCCCCTCCCTGGACACACCAGAAGGTTATCTTTACTAAGTCCACACAGTGAGATCAATACGAATACTATAACAACACTTGTCCAAGTACAATTGATTGGCCCCACCCTGGACACACCAGAAGGTTATCTTTACTAAGTCCATACAGTGAGATCAATACGAATACTATAACACACTTGCCCGAGTACAAATTATTGGTCCCTCCCTGGACACACCAGAAGGTTATCTTTACTAAGTCCATACAGTGAGATCAATACGAATACTATAACACACTTGTCCGAGTACAAATTATTGACCCCCTCCCTGGACACACCAGAAGGTTATCTTTACTAAATCCACACAGTGAGATCAATACGAATATTATAACACACTTGTCCGAGTACAAATTATTGACCCCTCCCTGGACACACCAAAAGGTTATCTTTACTAAGTCCATACAGTGAGATCAATACGAATACTATAACAACACTTGTCCGAGTACAATTTATTAACCCCTCCCTGGACACAACAGAAGGTTATCTTTACTAAGTCCACACAGTGAAATTTATACGAATACTATAACAACACTTGTCCGAGTACAAATTATTGACCCCTCCCTGGACACACCAGAAGGTTATCTTTACTAAGTCCATACAGTGAGATCAATACGAATACTATAACAACACTTGTCCGAGTACAATTTATTGATCCCTCCCTGGACACAACAGAAGGTTATCTTTACTAAGTCCACACAGTGAAATCAATACGAATACTATAACAACACTTGTCCGAGTACAATTTATTGACCCCTCCCTAGACACACCAGAAGGTTTTCTTTACTAAGTCCATACAGTGAGATCAATACGAATACTATAACACACTTGCCCGAGTACAAATTATTGGCCCCTCCCTGGACACACCAGAAGGTTATCTTTACTAAGTCCACACAGTGAGATCAATACGAATACTATAACAACACTTGTCCAAGTACAATTTATTGACCCCACCCTGGACACACCAGAAGGTTATCTTTACTAAGTCCATACAGTGAGATCAATACGAATATTATAACACACTTTTCCGAGTACAAATTATTGACCCCTCCCTGGACACACCAGAAGGTTATCTTTACTAAGTCCATACAGTGAGATAAATACGAATACTATAACAACACTTGTCCGAGTACAATTTATTGACCCCTCCCTGGACACAACAGAAGGTTATCTTTACTAAGTCCACATAGTGAAATCAATACGAATACTATAACAACACTTGTCCGAGTACAAATTATTGACCCCTCCCTGGACACACCAGAAGGTTATCTTTACTAAGTCCATACAGTGAGATCAATACGAATACTATAACAACACTTGTCCTAGTACAATTTATTGACCCCTCCCTGGACACAACAGAAGGTTATCTTTACTAAGTCCACAGAGTGAAATCAATACGAATACTATAACAACATTTGTCCGAGTACAATTTATTGACCCCTCCCTGGACACACCAGAAGGTTATCTTTACTAAGTCCATACAGTGAGATCAATACGAATACTATAACAACACTTGTCCGAGTACAATTTATTGACCCCTCCCTGGACACACCAGAAGGTTATCTTTACTAAGTCCATACAGTGAGATCAATACGATTACTATAACACACTTGCCCGAGTACAAATTATTGACCACTCCCTGGACACACCAGAAGGTTATGTTTACTAAGTCCATACAGTGAGATCAATACGAATACTATAACACACTTGTCCGAGTACAAATTATTGACCCCTCCCTGGACACACCAGAAGGTTATCTTTACTAAGTCCATACAGTGAGATCAATACGAATACTATAACAACACTTGTCCGAGTACAATTTATTGACCCCTCCCTGGACACACCAGAAGGTTATCTTTACTAAGTCCACACAGTGAGATCAATACGAATACTATAACAACACTTGTCCGAGTACAATTTATTGACCCACCCTGGACACACCAGAAGGTTATCTTTACTAAGTCCATACAGTGAGATCAATACGAATACTATAACACACTTGCCCGAGTACAAATTACTGACCCCTCCCTGGACACACCAGAAGGTTATCTTTACTAAGTCCATACAGTGAGATCAATACGAATAATATAACACACTTGTCCAAGTACAAATTATTGGCCCCACCCTGGACACACCAGAAGGTTATCTTTACTAAGTCCATACAGTGAGATCAATACGAATACTATAACAACACTTGTCCGAGTACAATTTATTGACCCCTCCCTGGACACACCAGAAGGTTATCTTTACTAAGTCCACACAGTGAGATCAATACGAATACTATAACACACTTGCCCGAGTACAAATGATTGGCCCCACCCTGGACACACCAGAAGGTTATCTTTACTAAGTCCATACAGTGAGATCAATACGAATACTATAACAACACTTGTCCGAGTACAATTTATTGACCCACCCTGGACACACCAGAAGGTTATCTTTACTAAGTCCAGACAGTGAGATCAATACGAATAATATAACACACTTGCCCGAGTACAAATTATTGGCCCCACCCTGGACACACCAGAAGGTTATCTTTACTAAGTCCACACAGTGAGATCAATACGAATACTATAACAACACTTGTCCAAGTACAAATTATTGGCCCCTCCCTGGACACACCAGAAGGTTATCTTTACTAAGTCCATACAGTGAGATCAATACGAATACTATAACAACACTTGTCCGAGTACAATTTATTGACCCCTCCCTGGACACACCAGAAGGTTATCTTTACTAAGTCCACACAGTGAGATCAATACGAATACTATAACAACACTTGTCCGAGTACAATTTATTGACCCACCCTGGACACACCAGAAGGTTATCTTTACTAAGTCCATACAGTGAGATCAATACGAATACTATAACACACTTGCCCGAGTACAAATTACTGACCCCTCCCTGGACACACCAGAAGGTTATCTTTACTAAGTCCATACAGTGAGATCAATACGAATAATATAACACACTTGTCCAAGTACAAATTATTGGCCCCACCCTGGACACACCAGAAGGTTATCTTTACTAAGTCCATACAGTGAGATCAATACGAATACTATAACAACACTTGTCCGAGTACAATTTATTGACCCCTCCCTGGACACACCAGAAGGTTATCTTTACTAAGTCCACACAGTGAGATCAATACGAATACTATAACACACTTGCCCGAGTACAAATGATTGGCCCCACCCTGGACACACCAGAAGGTTATCTTTACTAAGTCCATACAGTGAGATCAATACGAATACTATAACAACACTTGTCCGAGTACAATTTATTGACCCACCCTGGACACACCAGAAGGTTATCTTTACTAAGTCCAGACAGTGAGATCAATACGAATAATATAACACACTTGCCCGAGTACAAATTATTGGCCCCACCCTGGACACACCAGAAGGTTATCTTTACTAAGTCCACACAGTGAGATCAATACGAATACTATAACAACACTTGTCCAAGTACAAATTATTGGCCACTCCCTGGACACACCAGAAGGTTATCTTTACTAAGTCCATACAGTGAGATCAATACGAATACTATAACACACTTGCCCGAGTACAAATTATTGGCCCCTCCCTGGACACACCAGAAGGTTATCTTTACTAAGTCCACACAGTGAGATCAATACGAATACTATAACAACACTTGTCCAAGTACAAATTATTGGCCCCTCCCTGGACACACCAGAAGGTTATCTTTACTAAGTCCACACAGTGAGATCAATACGAATACTATAACACACTTGTCCGAGTACAATTTATTGACCCCTCCCTGGACACACCAGAAGGTTATCTTTACTAAGTCCATACAGTGAGATCAATACGAATACTATAACAACACTTCTCCGAGTACAATTTATTGACCCCTCCCTGGACACACCAGAAGGTTATCTTTACTAAGTCCATACAGTGAGATCAATACGAATACTATAACAACACTTGTCCGAGTACAATTGATTGACCCCTCCCTGGACACACCAGAAGGTTATCTTTACTAAGTCCATACAGTGAGATCAATACGAATACTATAACACACTTGTCCGAGTACAAATTATTGGCCCCTCCCTGGACACACCAGAAGGTTATCTTTACTAAGTCCACACAGTGAGATCAATACGAATACTATAACACACTTGTCCAAGTACAAATGATTGGCCCCACCCTGGACACACCAGAAGGTTGTCTTTACTAAGTCCACACAGTGAGATCAATACGAATACTATAACACACTTGTCCAAGTACAAATTATTGGCCCCACCCTGGACACACCAGAAGGTTATCTTTACTAAGTCCACACAGTGAGATCAATACGAATACTATAACAACACTTGTCCAAGTACAAATTATTGGCCCCACCCTGGACACACCAGAAGGTTATCTTTACTAAGTCCACACAGTGAGATCAATACGAATACTATAACACACTTGTCCAAGTACAAATTATTGGCCCCACCCTGGACACACCAGAAGGTTATCTTTACTAAGTCCACACAGTGAGATCAATACGAATACTATAACAACACTTGTCCGAGTACAATTTATTGGCCCCACACTGGACACACCAGAAGGTTATCTTTACTAAGTCCACACAGTGAGATCAATACGAATACTATAACACACTTGCCCGAGTACAAATTATTGGCCCCTCCCTGGACACACCAGAAGGTTATCTTTACTAAGTCCACACAGTGAGATCAATACGAATATTATAAACAACACTTGTCCGAGTACAATTTATTGGCCCCTCCCTGGACACACCAGAAGGTTATCTTTACTAAGTCCATACAGTGAGATCAATACGAATACTATAACAACACTTGTCCGAGTACAATTTATTGACCCACCCTGGACACACCAGAAGGTTATCTTTACTAAGTCCACACAGTGAGATCAATACGAATACTATAACACACTTGTCCGAGTACAATTTATTGACCCACCCTGGACACACCAGAAGGTTATCTTTACTAAGTCCACACAGTGAGATCAATACGAATACTATAACAACACTTGTCCAAGTACAAATTATTGGCCCCACCCTGGACACACCAGAAGGTTATCTTTACTAAGTCCACACAGTGAGATCAATACGAATACTATAACAACACTTGTCCAAGTACAAATTATTGGCCCCACCCTGGACACACCAGAAGGTTATCTTTACTAAGTCCACACAGTGAGATCAATACGAATACAATAACAACACTTGTCCGAGTACAATTTATTGGCTCCACCCTGGACACACCAGAAAGTTATCTTTACTAAGTCCAGACAGTGAGATCAATACGAATATTATAACAACACTTGTCCGAGTACAATTTATTGGCCCCTCCCTGGACACACCAGAAGGTTATCTTTACTAAGTCCATACAGTGAGATCAATACGAATACTATAACAACACTTGTCCGAGTACAATTTATTGGCCCCTCCCTGGACACACCAGAAGGTTATCTTTACTAAGTCCAGACAGTGAGATCAATAAGAATACTATAACACACTTGTCCGAGTACAATTTATTGACCCACCCTGGACACACCAGAAGGTTATCTTTACTAAGTCCAGACAGTGAGATCAATAAGAATACTATAACACACTTGTCCGAGTACAATTTATTGGCCCCACCCTGGACACACCAGAAGGTTATCTTTACTAAGTCCAGACAGTGAGATCAATAAGAATACTATAACACACTTGTCCGAGTACAATTTATTGACCCACCCTGGACACACCAGAAGGTTATCTTTACTAAGTCCACACAGTGAGATCAATACGAATACTATAACAACACTTGTCCAAGTACAAATTATTGGCCCCACCCCGGACACACCAGAAGGTTATCTTTACTAAGTCCAGACAGTGAGATCAATACGAATAATATAACACACTTGCCCGAGTACAAATTATTGGCCCCACCCTGGACACACCAGAAGGTTAACTTTACTAAGTCCAGACAGTGAGATCAATACGAATACTATAACACACTTGTCCGAGTACAATTTATTGACCCACCCTGGACACACCAGAAGGTTATCTTTACTAAGTCCACACAGTGAGATCAATACGAATACTATAACAACACTTGTCCAAGTACAAATTATTGGCCCCTCCCTGGACACACCAGAAGGTTATCTTTACTAAGTCCATACAGTGAGATCAATACGAATACTATAACACACTTGCCCGAGTACAAATTATTGGCCCCACCCTGGACACACCAGAAGGTTATCTTTACTAAGTCCACACAGTGAGATCAATACGAATACTATAACAACACTTGTCCAAGTACAAATTATTGGCCCCTCCCTGGACACACCAGAAGGTTATCTTTACTAAGTCCATACAGTGAGATCAATACGAATACTATAACACACTTGCCCGAGTACAAATTATTGGCCCCACCCTGGACACACCAGAAGGTTATCTTTACTAAGTCCACACAGTGAGATCAATATGAATACTATAACACACTTGTCCGAGTACAAATTATTGACCCCACCCTGGACACACCAGAAGGTTATCTTTACTAAGTCCATACAGTGAGATCAATACGAATACTATAACAACACTTGTCCGAGTACAATTTATTGACCCCTCCCTGGACACACCAGAAGGTTATCTTTACTAAGTCCATACAGTGAGATCAATACGAATACTATAACAACACTTGTCCAAGTACAAATTATTGGCCCCTCCCTGGACACACCAGAAGGTTATCTTTACTAAGTCCATACAGTGAGATCAATACGAATACTATAACACACTTGCCCGAGTACAAATCATTGGCCCCACCATGGACACACCAGAAGGTTATCTTTACTAAGTCCATACAGTGAGATCAATACGAATACTATAACACACTTGTCCGAGTACAAATTATTGACCCTTCCCTGGACACACCAGAAGGTTATCTTTACTAAGTCCATACAGTGAGATCAATACGAATACTATAACACACTTGCCCGAGTACAAATTATTGGCCCCACCCTGGACACACCAGAAGGTTATCTTTACTAAGTCCATACAGTGAGATCAATACGAATACTATAACAACACTTGTCCGAGTACAATTTATTGACCCCTCCCTGGACACACCAGAAGGTTATCTTTACTAAGTCCATACAGTGAGATCAATACGAATACTATAACACACTTGTCCGAGTACAAATTATTGGCCCCTCCCTGGACACACCAGAAGGTTATCTTTACTAAGTCCACACAGTGAGATCAATACGAATACTATAACACACTTGTCCGAGTACAATTTATTGACCCACCCTGGACACACCAGAAGATTATCTTTACTAAGTCCATACAGTGATATCAATACGAATACTATAACAACACTTGTCCAAGTACAACTTATTGACCCCTCCCTGGACACACCAGAAGGTTATCTTTACTAAGTCCACACAGTGAGATCAATACGAATACTATAACACACTTGTCCAAGTACAAATTATTGGCCCCACCCTGGACACACCAGAAGGTTATCTTTACTAAGTCCACACAGTGAGATCAATACGAATACTATAACACACTTGTCCAAGTACAAATTATTGGCCCCACCCTGGACACACCAGAAGGTTATCTTTACTAAGTCCACACAGTGAGATCAATACGAATACTATAACAACACTTGTCCAAGTACAAATTATTGGCCCCACCCTGGACACACCAGAAGGTTATCTTTACTAAGTCCACACAGTGAGATCAATACGAATACTATAACACACTTGTCCAAGTACAAATTATTGGCCCCACCCTGGACACACCAGAAGGTTATCTTTACTAAGTCCACACAGTGAGATCAATACGAATACTATAACAACACTTGTCCGAGTACAATTTATTGGCCCCACCCTGGACACACCAGAAGGTTATCTTTACTAAGTCCACACAGTGAGATCAATACGAATACTATAACAACACTTGTCCGAGTACAAATTATTGGCCCCACCCTGGACACACCAGAAGGTTATCTTTACTAAGTCCATACAGTGAGATCAATACGAATACTATAACAACACTTGTCCGAGTACAATTTATTGACCCACCCTGGACACACCAGAAGGTTATCTTTACTAAGTCCATACAGTGAGATCAATACGAATACTATAACAACACTTGTCCGAGTACAATTTATTGACCCCAACCTGGACACACCAGAAGGTTATCTTTACTAAGTCCATACAGTGAGATCAATACGAATACTATAACAACACTTGTCCGAGTACAATTTATTGACCCCTCCCTGGACACACCAGAAGGTTATCTTTACTAAGTCCATACAGTGAGATCAATACGAATACTATAACAACACTTGTCCAAGTACAAATTATTGGCCCCTCCCTGGACACACCAGAAGGTTATCTTTACTAAGTCCATACAGTGAGATCAATACGAATACTATAACACACTTGCCCGAGTACAAATCATTGGCCCCACCATGGACACACCAGAAGGTTATCTTTACTAAGTCCATACAGTGAGATCAATACGAATACTATAACACACTTGTCCGAGTACAAATTATTGACCCTTCCCTGGACACACCAGAAGGTTATCTTTACTAAGTCCATACAGTGAGATCAATACGAATACTATAACACACTTGCCCGAGTACAAATTATTGGCCCCACCCTGGACACACCAGAAGGTTATCTTTACTAAGTCCATACAGTGAGATCAATACGAATACTATAACAACACTTGTCCGAGTACAATTTATTGACCCCTCCCTGGACACACCAGAAGGTTATCTTTACTAAGTCCATACAGTGAGATCAATACGAATACTATAACACACTTGTCCGAGTACAAATTATTGGCCCCTCCCTGGACACACCAGAAGGTTATCTTTACTAAGTCCACACAGTGAGATCAATACGAATACTATAACACACTTGTCCGAGTACAATTTATTGACCCACCCTGGACACACCAGAAGATTATCTTTACTAAGTCCATACAGTGAGATCAATACGAATACTATAACAACACTTGTCCAAGTACAACTTATTGACCCCTCCCTGGACACACCAGAAGGTTATCTTTACTAAGTCCACACAGTGAGATCAATACGAATACTATAACACACTTGTCCAAGTACAAATTATTGGCCCCACCCTGGACACACCAGAAGGTTATCTTTACTAAGTCCACACAGTGAGATCAATACGAATACTATAACACACTTGTCCAAGTACAAATTATTGGCCCCACCCTGGACACACCAGAAGGTTATCTTTACTAAGTCCACACAGTGAGATCAATACGAATACTATAACAACACTTGTCCAAGTACAAATTATTGGCCCCACCCTGGACACACCAGAAGGTTATCTTTACTAAGTCCACACAGTGAGATCAATACGAATACTATAACACACTTGTCCAAGTACAAATTATTGGCCCCACCCTGGACACACCAGAAGGTTATCTTTACTAAGTCCACACAGTGAGATCAATACGAATACTATAACAACACTTGTCCGAGTACAATTTATTGGCCCCACCCTGGACACACCAGAAGGTTATCTTTACTAAGTCCACACAGTGAGATCAATACGAATACTATAACAACACTTGTCCGAGTACAAATTATTGGCCCCACCCTGGACACACCAGAAGGTTATCTTTACTAAGTCCATACAGTGAGATCAATACGAATACTATAACAACACTTGTCCGAGTACAATTTATTGACCCACCCTGGACACACCAGAAGGTTATCTTTACTAAGTCCATACAGTGAGATCAATACGAATACTATAACAACACTTGTCCGAGTACAATTTATTGACCCCAACCTGGACACACCAGAAGGTTATCTTTACTAAGTCCATACAGTGAGATCAATACGAATACTATAACAACACTTGTCCGAGTACAATTTATTGACCCCTCCCTGGACACACCAGAACGTTATCTTTACTAAGTCCATACAGTGAGATCAATACGAATACTATAACAACACTTGTCCAAGTACAAATTATTGGCCCCTCCCTGGACACACCAGAAGGTTATCTTTACTAAGTCCATACAGTGAGATCAATACGAATACTATAACACACTTGCCCGAGTACAAATCATTGGCCCCACCATGGACACACCAGAAGGTTATCTTTACTAAGTCCATACAGTGAGATCAATACGAATACTATAACACACTTGTCCGAGTACAAATTATTGACCCTTCCCTGGACACACCAGAAGGTTATCTTTACTAAGTCCATACAGTGAGATCAATACGAATACTATAACACACTTGCCCGAGTACAAATTATTGGCCCCACCCTGGACACACCAGAAGGTTATCTTTACTAAGTCCATACAGTGAGATCAATACGAATACTATAACAACACTTGTCCGAGTACAATTTATTGACCCCTCCCTGGACACACCAGAAGGTTATCTTTACTAAGTCCATACAGTGAGATCAATACGAATACTATAACACACTTGTCCGAGTACAAATTATTGGCCCCTCCCTGGACACACCAGAAGGTTATCTTTACTAAGTCCACACAGTGAGATCAATACGAATACTATAACACACTTGTCCGAGTACAATTTATTGACCCACCCTGGACACACCAGAAGATTATCTTTACTAAGTCCATACAGTGAGATCAATACGAATACTATAACAACACTTGTCCAAGTACAACTTATTGACCCCTCCCTGGACACACCAGAAGGTTATCTTTACTAAGTCCACACAGTGAGATCAATACGAATACTATAACACACTTGTCCAAGTACAAATTATTGGCCCCACCCTGGACACACCAGAAGGTTATCTTTACTAAGTCCACACAGTGAGATCAATACGAATACTATAACACACTTGTCCAAGTACAAATTATTGGCCCCACCCTGGACACACCAGAAGGTTATCTTTACTAAGTCCACACAGTGAGATCAATACGAATACTATAACAACACTTGTCCAAGTACAAATTATTGGCCCCACCCTGGACACACCAGAAGGTTATCTTTACTAAGTCCACACAGTGAGATCAATACGAATACTATAACACACTTGTCCAAGTACAAATTATTGGCCCCACCCTGGACACACCAGAAGGTTATCTTTACTAAGTCCACACAGTGAGATCAATACGAATACTATAACAACACTTGTCCGAGTACAATTTATTGGCCCCACCCTGGACACACCAGAAGGTTATCTTTACTAAGTCCACACAGTGAGATCAATACGAATACTATAACAACACTTGTCCGAGTACAAATTATTGGCCCCACCCTGGACACACCAGAAGGTTATCTTTACTAAGTCCATACAGTGAGATCAATACGAATACTATAACAACACTTGTCCGAGTACAATTTATTGACCCACCCTGGACACACCAGAAGGTTATCTTTACTAAGTCCATACAGTGAGATCAATACGAATACTATAACAACACTTGTCCGAGTACAATTTATTGACCCCAACCTGGACACACCAGAAGGTTATCTTTACTAAGTCCATACAGTGAGATCAATACGAATACTATAACAACACTTGTCCGAGTACAAATTATTGGCTCCACCCTGGACACACCAGAAAGTTATCTTTACTAAGTCCAGACAGTGAGATCAATACGAATATTATAACACACTTGCCCGAGTACAAATTATTGGCCCCACCCTGGACACACCAGAAGGTTATCTTTACTAAGTCCAGACAGTGAGATCAATACGAATACTATAACACACTTGTCCGAGTACAATTTATTGACCCACCCTGGACACACCAGAAGGTTATCTTTACTAAGTCCACACAGTGAGATCAATACGAATACTATAACAACACTTGTCCAAGTACAAATTATTGGCCCCACCCTGGACACACCAGAAGGTTATCTTTACTAAGTTCAGACAGTGAGATCAATACGAATACTATAACACACTTGCCCGAGTACAAATTATTGGCCCCACCCTGGACACACCAGAAGGTTATCTTTACTAAGTCCAGACAGTGAGATCAATACGAATACTATAACACACTTGTCCGAGTACAATTTATTGACCCACCCTGGACACACCAGAAGGTTATCTTTACTAAGTCCACACAGTGAGATCAATACGAATACTATAACAACACTTGTCCAAGTACAAATTATTGGCCCCTCCCTGGACACACCAGAAGGTTATCTTTACTAAGTCCATACAGTGAGATCAATACGAATACTATAACACACTTGCCCGAGTACAAATTATTGGCCCCACCCTGGACACACCAGAAGGTTATCTTTACTAAGTCCACACAGTGAGATCAATACGAATACTATAACAACACTTGTCCAAGTACAAATTATTGGCCCCTCCCTGGACACACCAGGAGGTTATCTTTACTAAGTCCATACAGTGAGATCAATACGAATACTATAACACACTTGCCCGAGTACAAATCATTGGCCCCACCCTGGACACACCAGAAGGTTATCTTTACTAAGTCCATACAGTGAGATCAATACGAATACTATAACACACTTGTCCGAGTACAAATTATTGACCCCTCCCTGGACACACCAGAAGGTTATCTTTACTAAGTCCATACAGTGAGATCAATACGAATACTATAACACACTTGCCCGAGTACAAATTATTGGCCCCACCCTGGACACACCAGAAGGTTATCTTTACTAAGTCCACACAGTGAGATCAATATGAATACTATAACACACTTGTCCGAGTACAAATTATTGACCCCACCCTGGACACACCAGAAGGTTATCTTTACTAAGTCCATACAGTGAGATCAATACGAATACTATAACACACTTGTCCAAGTACAAATTATTGACCCCTCCCTGGACACACCAGAAGGTTATCTTTACTAAGTCCATACAGTGAGATCAATACGAATACTATAAGACACTTGCCCGAGTACAAATTATTAACCCCTCCCTGGACACACCAGAAGGTTATCTTTACTAAGCCTCAAACTGATAATTAGTTGTTGGAACTATAACTGTTGTTTCTTTCTGTGTCAGCTGCTGGTGGCCTCAGACGTGGAACTCTGATTGTTGTTCAAAGGTACCACATACTCGTAATGGAACCGGACTCGTCTTCACCAAGATCAATCATCAGTGGAAGTAAGTAACAAGACGCAATGACAGTGACATAATGTAGTTATATGGACCATTCTTGGCAGTGATATAATGTAGTTTTGTATACATATGGACCATTCTTGGCAGTGATATAATGTAGTTTTGTATACATATGGACCATTCTTGGCAGTGATATAATGTAGTTATGTATAAATATGGACCATTCTTGGCAGTGATATAATGTAGTTTTGTATACATATGGACCATTCTTGGCAGTGATATAATGTAGTTTTGTATACATATGGACCATTCTTTGCAGTGATATAATGTAGTTGTGTATGCATATGGACCATTCTTGGCAGTGATGTAATGTAGTTTTGTATACATATGGACCATTCTTGGCAGTGATATAATATAGTTTTGTATACATACGGACCATTCTTGGCAGTGATGTAATGTAGTTTTGTATGCATACGGACCATTCTTGGCAGTGATATAATGTAGTTTTATATACATATGGACCATTCTTGGCAGTGATATAATGTAGTTTTGTGTACATATGGACCATTCTTGGCAGTGATATAATGTAGTTTTGTATCCATACTGGTATGGACCATTCCATGAAGAGTTACAAAGGATAGTTCAAATATTAAATACAAGTAGTTTTTAAAAAATTATTTGTGGAAAGAGGTCTGCATGACTGGGTTATTAATACACAATCTCGTGAAGATTGCCCATATAAAGACAGTGTACACCCCTTTTGAAGATTCTTGAACCAACCAGTCAGTGTCAGCTTTTTTTAACTGGTCCAGATCAATTTTGAAATGACCCTGTTGAATTTGAAATGGCCCGACTAATTTATAAACCACATGGACATATTTTCATTTTTCCACTTTCTTTAATGACACACGTGAATGTCTTGATTGCTCAAACTCTGCCTAAAGCTAGTAGTAGTATTTGTATTTAACTGTAAACTCTGCCTAAAACTAGTAGTAGTGCTTGTATATAACTGTAAACTCTGCCTAAAGCTAGTAGTAGTACTTGTATTTAACTGTAAACTCTGCCTAAAGCTAGTAGTAGTACTTGTATTTAACTGTAAACTCTGCCTAAAGCTAGTATTAGTACTTGTATTTAACTGTAAACTCTGCCTAAAGCTAGTAGTAGTACTTGTATTTAACTGTAAACTCTGCCTAAAGCTAGTAGTAGTACTTGTATTTAACTGTAAACTCTGCCTAAAGCTAGTAGTAGTACTTGTATTTAACTGTAAACTCTGCCTAAAGCTAGTAGTAGTGCTTGTATTTAACTGTAAACTCTGCCTATAGCTAGTAGTAGTACTTGTATTTAACTGTAAACTCTGCCTAAAGCTAGTAGTAGTACTTGTATGTAACTGTAAACTCTTCCTAAAGCTAGTAGTAGTACTTGTATTTAACTGTAAATTTTGCCTAAAGCTAGTAGTAGTACTTGTATTTAACTGTAAACTCTGCCTAAAGCTAGTAGTAGTACTTGTATTTAACTGTAAACTCTGCCTAAAGCTAGTAGTAGTACTTGTATTTAACTGTAAACTCTGCCTAAAGCTAGTAGTAGTGCTTGTATTTAACTGTAAACTCTGCCTAAAGCTAGTAGTAGTACTTGTATTTAACTGTAAACTCTGCCTAAAGCTAGTAGTAGTACTTGTATTTAACTGTAAACTCTTCCTAAAGCTAGTAGTAGTACTTGTATTTAACTGTAAACTCTGCCTAAAGCTAGTAGTAGTACTTGTATTTAACTGTAAACTCTGCCTAAAGCTAGTAGTAGTGCTTGTATTTAACTGTAAACTCTGCCTAAAGCTAGTAGTAGTGCTTGTATTTAACTGTAAACGCTGCCTAAAGCTAGTAGTAGTGCTTGTATTTAACTGTAAAGTCTTCCTAAAGCTAGTAGTAGTACTTGTATTTAACTGTACATTTTGCCTAAAGCTAGTAGTAGTGCTTGTATTTAAGTGTAAACTTTGCCTAAAGCTAGTAGTAGTACTTGTATTTAACTGTAAACTCTTCCTAAAGCTAGTAGTAGTACTTGTATTTAACTGTAAACTTTGCCTAAAGCTAGTAGTAGTGCTTGTATTTAACTGTAAACTCTGCCTAAAGCTAGTAGTAGTACTTGTATTTAACTGTAAACTCTGCCTAAAGCTAGTAGTATTACTTGTATTTAACTGTAAAATCTGCCTAAAGCTAGTAGTAGTACTTGTATTTAACTGTAAACTCTGCCTAAAGCTAGTAGTAGTACTTGTATTTAACTGTAAACTCTGCCTAAAGCTAGTAGTAGTACTTGTATTTAACTGTAAACTCTGCCTAAAGCTAGTAGTAGTACTTGTATTTAACAGTAAACTCTGCCTAAAGCTAGTAGTAGTACTTGTATTTAACTGTAAACTCTGCCTAAAGCTAGTAGTAGTGCTTGTATTTAATTGTAAACTCTGCCTAAAGGTAGTAGTAGTACTTGTATTTAACTGTAAACTTTGCCTAAAGCTAGTAGTAGTACTTGTATTTTACTGTATTAGTGTTGCATGTATACAGTACATTTGCCACCTTTTTAAGCTGTTTCCTGGTTTATTCGCTAGGTGACACCACCAAATTACGTGGCCTTTACCTTGCCGATGTTGGTGACGTTACGAAATGTACTTTTGTTACCAGTCATATTTTGAATTAGGCAGTATTTATTTGTAGATAAAGAACAAAATACTTGCCTATCTCAGACCTACCACTGAGAAAACTTCCAAACACTGTAAAATTTAGTCCAAAGAACACGACAAAACTATGAAAATGGTGTTCAGTCTGACTCTTGGCCTTGGGAAAACTGCACTGCTGTTTAGATGTTTAGACTTGGCGTTTGTTGGCTTTGCTATAGAGCACCAAAGTGTGATGTCACGCTGCAGCGCTGGTTCCAACAAATGTCTCCCGTCGTATCTGTTAGTGTGACGTCACGCAGCAGCACTGGTTCCAACAAATGTCTCCCGTCGTATCTGTTAGTGTGACGTCACGCTGCAGCGCTGGTTCCAACAAATGTCTCCCGTCGTATATGTTAGTGTGACGTCACGCTGCAGCGCTGGTTCCAACAAATGTCTCCCGTCGTATCTGTTAGTGTGACGTCACGCAGCAGCACTGGTTCCAACAAATGTCTCCCGTCGTATCTGTTAGTGTGACGTCACGCTGCAGCGCTGGTTCCAACAAATGTCTCCCGTCGTATATGTTAGTGTGACGTCACGCTGCAGCGCTGGTTCCAACAAATGTCTCCCGTCGTATCTGTTAGTGTGACGTCACGCTGCAGCGCTGGTTCCAACAAATGTCTCCCGTCGTATATGTTAGTGTGACGTCACGCTGCAGCGCTGGTTCCAACAAATGTCTCCCGTCGTATCTGTTAGGGTGATGTCACGCTGCAGCGCTGGTTCCAACAAATGTCTTCCATCGTATCTGTTAGTGTGACGTCACGCTGCAGCGCTGGTTCCAACAAATGTCTACCGTCGTATCTGTTAGTGTGACGTCACGCTGCAGCGCTGGTTCCAACAAATATCTGCCATCGTATCTGTTAGTGTGACGTCACGCTCCAGCGCTGGTTCCAACAAATGTCTCCCATCGTATCTGTTAGTGTGACGTCACGCTGCAGCGCTGGTTCCAACAAATGTATCCCATCGTATCTGTCAGTGTGACGTCACGCTCCAGCGCTGGTTCCAACAAATGTCTCCCATCGTATCTGTTAGTGTGACGTCACGCTCCAGCGCTGGTTCCAACAAATGTCTCCCGTCGTATCTGTTAGTGTGACGTCACGCTCCAGCGCTGGTTCCAACAAATGTCTCCCATCGTATCTGTCAGTGTGACGTCACGCTGCAGCGCTGGTTCCAACAAATGTCTCCCATCATATCTGTCAGTGTGACGTCACGCTCCAGCGCTGGTTCCAACAAATGTATCCCATCGTATCTGTTAGTGTGACGTCACGCTCCAGCGCTGGTTCCAACAAATGTCTCCCATCGTATCTGTTAGTGTGACGTCACGCTGCAGCGCTGGTTCCAACAAATGTCTACCGTCGTATCTGTTAGCATGGGGTTATGTTTTGTTCCAAACTGTAATCATTATTCTGAAAGTAATACTTGTAGTTTTTTTATGGTTCCCATGAGTTGAAAGTGAGAAGTATATATGGGTGAAATAAATTAGGTATTTTATGTATTCTGGTATATAACAACGATAAAATGAGATGGGACGAAAGAAGAAGGGACGAAAGGAAGTGAGAGCAAATGTGATAGAAGAGAAGTCGATAAAAGGGACGGTGACATGAGGAAAGGTGACAAGAGAAAAAGCAACAGGAAAGAATGGATCGGAAGAGAATGTGACAGGAGAGAAGACGACAGGGGGGAAAGACAGCAACCAGACAGATGCAAACCGAAGAAGGAGCTATTCTAAGGCAGTGATTGAGGGGGCAATGAGGAAAGAGAGGGTGTTTATGGGCGACTCCATTATGAGAAAGACGGACAAGACACTGAGCGAGGGGAAGGACGTCGTTGTTTGTTTACCGGGGGCTAGAATTGAACATGTAACTGACAGGGTAGAGAAGGTATTGGGACATGGCAAGGGGGGGTCTATACTGGTACATGTAGGTACAAATAATGCAGACAGGGAGGGAACAACTGCGATAGTACAGAAGTATAGACAGTTAGTGAAGAAGCTAAAGAAGACGAGAGTTGAACAGGTTATTCTGTCAGGAATGTTGCCAGTAATGGGAGGAAGGGGGGCAACGTATAGAAACTGTAAGACGATGGCGATCAACGCACTAGTTGAGCAGATGTGTGACGAAGAGGGGGTGGGATTCACAGATTTATGGGGATACTTTGTTGGGAGGGAAGATATGTACATGAGAGATGGCCTCCATCTTAGTGGAAAGGGGGCAGCAGTTTTCTCAGAGAACCTGCTGCAATCTGTTGACAGTGGGACAGGTTGCATCTATTTAAACTAGATTCGCAGGGGGGACTCACAGAAAAGCCTGAAAATGGAGGCATAGACAAAGACAGCACAAATAAATCAGCAAATAACAGTATGAAAAACTCTTCTGAAGCTGGATATAAATGTGGTTGTTTAAATGCAAGGAATATACTAAACAAAAGAAATGAACTAAACATTATGGTAGAAGATATTGACCCTCATATAACAGGTATAACCGAATCCTGGACCACCACCGATATATCAGATGCTGAATTGGGACTGACAGGATATGTAATGTTTAGAAAAGATAGAACAGGAAGAAAGGGAGGGGGAGTTATTTTATATAAAGAATCTATTCAGGCTTATGAAATAAAATTAGAAAGAGAAGCAGATTGCGAAGAAGCTGTTTGGTGTAACATAGTTACAGGAAACTCAACGTTAACAGTTGGGTTAGTTTATCGAAGTCCAAACATAAGCATAGAAGAGAATGAAAAAATACAAAACGCTATAAGGGAAGTAAGTAAACGGGACTGTATTATTATGGGGGATTTTAACCACGGGCATATACAATGGAAATCTCTACAGAGTATGGGGAGTGAGGACCATAAGTTTTTAGTTTTAGTTCAAGATACATTCCTTTCTCAACATGTGCTAGAACCAACCAGGGGTGAAAATGTGTTAGACATAGTTTTGTCCTCACAGAATGAATTAGTTGACAATGTCAAGATATGTGAGCCACTGGGGAGTAGCGATCACAACCAGATACATTTTACCATCAAAGTAAAATCAGAAAGGAATAGTAAAAAGCAGTATAGGAGAAATTTCCACAAAGGAAGGTATAAGGACATGAGGAAATATTTACAACAGACTGGAATAACACACTGAAAAATAAGATGGCAACAGAATGTTGGAATATATTAAAGAGTGAAATTAAGTGCATAGTCGATAAATTTGTACCCTTCAAAAAACAAGGAAAACGGTCCAAAAAGAAACACTTATCGAAAGAAGCCATTAGAAAAATTAAGTGTAAACAAATTATGTGGAAGTCATATAGATGTAGTGGAAATGATGAAGACTACAACAGTTATAAAGAAGCACTTAACCAAGCTACAGCTGAAATTAGAAATTCAAAGAGAAGCTATGAACAACAATTAGCTAGTAATATAAAACATGACAGCAAGAGTTTTTATGCGTATTTTCGAAGCAAACAGAAAGTTCAAGATAAGGTCGGTCCTCTAGAAGATAGTGCTGGAAATATAATATCAGAGGGATTCTTAATGGCAGAAGACCTGAATGAGTACTTTAGTTCAGTGTTTACCAGGGAAGATATTAGTTCACTGCCAGTACCAGAGGCTAAGTTCAAGGGGGCAGATTCAGACTATTTAGGACAATTAATTGTAACCCCGGAAATGGTAGCTAAGAAAATAAGGTCTATGAAGGATAATAAATCACCTGGAGTGGATGGTATTCCACCCAAACTACTATTGGAAATTGTAGAACAAATTAGCATACCGCTTGCAACAGTTTTCAACTTGTCATTAGAAGAGGGAGTGGTTCCTTTAGAATGGAAAGAAGCAAAAAAGGTTCGAGAAACAAGTCAGAGAACTATAGACCAGTGAGTTTAACATCAGTGATTTGTAAATTTTTAGAAAGACTAATTAAAGATCACATGGTGGATTTTCTTGTTAAACAAAACTTGATAAACCCATCTCAACATGGTTTATTTAAAGCAAGGTCATGCTTAACAAATATGTTATGTTTTTTGGAAGACATCACTAAGTGGGTAGATGAGGGATCACCAGTAGATATCGTCTACTTAGATTTTCAAAAAGCTTTCGACAAAGTACCACATCAAAGATTACTGCTTAAACTAAAGGCCCATGGCATAGGAAATGGTATAATAAACTGGATAGAACAATGGCTGATTGACAGATGACAACGTGTAGTAGTTGATGGGGAGGCTTCACACTGGAAATCGGTATTGAGTGGGGTACCACAGGGATAAGTATTAGGACCTATATTATTCTTAATATATATCAATGATTTGGATGATGAAATAACAAGGTGTTGAAATTTGCGGATGATACAAAAGTGTTTAGAAGGATTAAAAGTGATGGAGATAGACAGCATTTACAAGATGATCTTGACAGGTTGATCAAATGGTCTGAAAAGTGGCAAATGCTGTTTAATTTTGGGAAATGTAAATGCCTCCACACAGGACATGGGAACGAAGAGGTAGAATATACAATGGGGGGTACCGTACTAAGTACTACTGTAAAAGAAAAGGACTTAGGGTTAACCATTAGTGCTGCTATGAAGGTTTCAGGGCAGTGCGGAATTGCAGCTTCAAAGGGAAATCAAATCCTTGGATTAATTAGGCGAAACATAACGTATAAGGAAAAAGAGCTAATAATACCGCTGTACAAAACAATAGTTAGGCCTCATTTAGAATATTGTATTCAAGCATGGAGGCCATATTGCAGGAAGGACATAGATATGCTAGAAAGAGTGCAGAGGAGAGCAACTAAAATGATACCAAAACTGAGGGATCTTAGTTACGAAATACGCCTAAAAAATGCGGTTTTACAACACTAGAGACCAGGAGATTGAGAGGAGATCAGATAGAAGTGTTTAAAATATTGATGGGTTATGAAAATATTGATAGAAATATGTTTTTCTCAGTTAAGAATGATAGAAGGACTAGAGGACATGAACTTCCATTAGCAAAGGAGCAGAGTAGATTGGATATAAGAAAGTTTTCATTTTCACAAAGGACTCTAAATGAATGGAACAGATTACCTGCTGATTGTGTGGGTGCTAGTAGCGTGAATATGTTTAAAAATAAAATCGACACATACCTCAGACGGGCGGGATACACATAGATAAAAGGGTCGGACTCTCGATAAGCCAAATGGCTTCCTTGTCCACCTGCCACCTAGAGTTAATTCTCTGGGTGGCAATCTTGTTAAATCTTGTTAAAGGTGACAAACATAGAACATTAATATTCTGGACAACTGTTAAGTGAAATATCCTACACCTTATTGATATCAAATGCATTCTACTGTTCTGTTTACGCTTGCCATGCCTTGTGTAGACATGGTACTGTGTAAATCAATTGTATCAATATAGACTAATAATTACAGATTCACAATATAGTTGACACCTGAAACAACCAAATGTCAACCATTAGAAGAGTTGACATAGTTCCGCTATACACAAGCAAGAAATCTGTATTTGATTAAATCATTCTAGTGTCATCAGCATATAGTAGAAAATACATTTTCTACATCATCATCATTAAGGTTGTTCTAAATTTCACCAGCTGCCATGTCAAGTCCGTTATAATTGTGACTAACAGTGTTCAAAATGATTCAGGTAAATAGCAAATAACAAAGGACACAAGTTTTCTCCTTGCCATACCTCTACATCACATGAGAAGAAGGCTGACACAGCCTGGCCCTATTTTATACATGACTTAGCATTTGTTTATATGTTGTATACAACTTTCAACACATTTCCATTTATACCGCATGGAATTATCTTAGACCAGAGTGAGGACCGGTCTATTAAATAAAATGCTTTCTTATAATTGATGAAGGCACAGTAAAGCCTTTTGCGTCGAGACAAATACAATTCAACCAACGAGTGCAAAACAAATATATAAGATCAAGAGTGGAATACCCCTGTCTGAACACTGCCTGTTCTTCACCTATTACATTCGCTTTGTTTAGGTATGTGGCGTTCTGAACAATCATTAAGGACTAATGAACATTTGTGTGCAGAATGTCACCCACTTTACAGGTGTAATTGATCTATTCAGCATTGAGGACACTGCATAGACCTTACTGTCACTCACAGTGTTGTGTATTGTCTTAGTTGGTGCATTGAGCTAATCTACTTGACCATGAATCAGTGGTGGCTCTGGTTGTGTATTACACCCAGCTGTGGAGCTAAGATTCTCTGCCTGCTATTGTTTGATGGAAACTGTGACTAATCTGTAATTGGTCACTGGCAGTAGCTTGTGTCAATAGACAGCATTAAGCCACTAGACCGCTTTTAAATTGGACAGTTGCCTGTAGGTTTTGAACTGTGTCAAACAGTGAGTCTATCTTTTGTTCTCAAATAATCTGTCCTCTTAGTTTTACACATCAAGACATAATCTGGCATAACTTGATCAGTCTTTATAGCAGCACATTTGTACTTCCAGTGTATCATTGCAACATAACATACATATTACATACTGTGTGCCACATTTGAATGTCGTGCATTTAATATTTCCATGCAATCCATTTGCATATATAATGTAAAACTTCAACAGCCGTTTTCTTCATTTTCACTTTTTGACCCCTACCATGTTCAATGCTCCATAACTTCACCAATTTTTGTAACAGTCATAATTTTTGAAACCGTGTAGCGCACCCTACCAAACCTTTACAAGGATGTAAGAAAACAATGTTACAATTTTTCCGACTTATCACTCATTTGGTCAGCCGGGGTCACATAAAGACGTATTAGTCCAAAGGACTTCAGGGCCACTTGGCCCATTTTTTTTGACATATGGACCATTCGTGGCACGGGTATAATGTAGTTTTTGTAGACGTGTGGACCATTCGTGGCAGGGGTATCATGTAGTTTTGTAGCGGTATGGACCATTCGTGGCAGTGGTATCATGTAGTTTTGTAGCGGTATGGACCATTCGTAGCAGGGGTATCATGTAGTTTTGTAGCGGTATGGACCATTCGTGGCAGTGGTATGATGTAGTTTTTGTAGAGGTGTGGACCATTTGTGGCAGGGGAATAATGTAGTTTTTGTGGACGTGTGGACCATTCGTGGCAGGGGTATCATGTAGTTTTGTAGCGGTATGGACCATTCGTGGCAGTTGTATCATGTAGTTTTGAAGACGTGTGGACCATTCGTGGCAGGGGTGTCATGTAGTTTTGTAGATGTGTGGACCATTCGTGGCAGGGGTATCATGTAGTTTTGTAGCGGTATGGAACATTCGTGGCAGGGATATCATGTAGTTTTGTAGCGGTATGGACCATTCGTGGCAGTTGTATCATGTAGTTTTGAAGACGTGTGGACCATTCGTGGCAGGGGTGTCATGTAGTTTTGTAGATGTGTGGACCATTCGTGGCAGGGGTATCATGTAGTTTTGTAGCGGTATGGAACATTCGTGGCAGGGATATCATGTAGTTTTGTAGCGGTATGGACCATTCGTGGCAGGGATATAATGTAGTTTTGTAGAGGTATGGACCATTCCTGGCAGGGGTATCATGTAGTTCTGTAGCGGAATGGACCATTCGTGGCAGGGGTATCATGAAGTTCTGTAGCGGAATGGACCATTCGTGGCAGTGGTATCATGTAGTTTTGTAGCGGCATGGACCATTCATGGCAGTGGTATCATGTAGTTTTGTAGCAGTATGGACCATTCGTGGCAGTGGTATCATGTAGTTTTGTAGCATTATAGACCATTCGTGGCAGTGGTATCATGTAGTTTTTGTAGACGTGTGGACCATTTGTGGCAGGGGTATAATGTAATTTTTGTGGACGTGTGGACCATTCGTGGCAGGGGTATCATGTAGTTTTGTAGCGGTATGACCATTCGTGGCAGTTTTATCATGTAGTTTTGAAGACGTGTGGACCATTCGTGGCAGGGGTGTCATGTAGTTTTGTAGACGTGTGGACCATTCGTGGCAGGCGTATCATGTAGTTTTGTAGCGGTATGGACCATTCGTGGCAGGGGTATCATGTAGTTTTGTAGCGGTATGGACCATTCGTGGCAGGGGTATCATGAAATTATGTAGCGGAATGGACCATTCGTGGCAGTGGTATCATGTAGTTTTGTAGCGGTATGGACCATTCATGGCAGTGGTATCATGTAATTCTGTAGCATTATGGACCATTCGTGGCAGTGGTATCATGTAGTTTTGTAGCGGTATGGACCATTTGTGGCAGTGGTATCATGTAGTTTTGTAGCTGTATGGACCATTCATGGCAGGGGTATCATGTAGTTTTGTAACGGTATGAACCATTCGTGGCAGGGGTATCAGTTAGTTTTGTAGCGGTATGGACCATTCGTGGCAGTGGTATCATGTAGTTTTGTAGAGGTATGGACCTTTCGTGGCAGTGGTATCATGTAGTTTTGTAGCCGTATGAACTATTCGTGGCAAGGGTATCATGTAGTTCTGTAGCGGAATGGACCATTCGTGGCAGGGGTATCATGAAGTTCTGTAGCGGAATGGACCATTCGTGGCAGTGGTATCATGTAGTTTTGTAGCGGTATGGACCATTCGTGGCATTGGTATCATGTAGTTTTGTAGCTGTATGGACCATTCATGGCAGGGGTATCATGTAGTTTTGGAGCGGTATGAACTATTCGTGGCTGTGGTATCATGTAGTTTTGTAGCTGTATGGACCATTCATGGCAGGGGTATCATGTAGTTTTGTAGCAGTATGAACTATTCGTGGCAGGGCTATCATGTAGTTTTGCAGCGTTATGGATCATTCGTGGCAGTGGTATCATGTAGTTTTCCAGCGTTATGGACCATTCGTGGCAGTGGTATCATGTAGTTTTGTAGAGGTATGGACCTTTCGTGGCAGTGGTATCATGTAGTTTTGTTGAGGTATGGACCATTCGTGGCAGTGGTATCATGTAGTTTTGTAGCTGTATGGACCATTCATGGCAGGGGTATCATGTAGTTTTGTAGCAGTATGAACTATTCGTGGCAGGGCTATCATGTAGTTTTGCAGCGTTATGGACCATTCGTGGCAGTGGTATCATGTAGTTTTCCAGCGTTATGGACCATTCGTGGCAGTGGTATCATGTAGTTTTGTAGAGGTATGGACCTTTCGTGGCAGTGGTATCATGTAGTTTTGTTGAGGTATGGACCATTCGTGGCAGTGGTATCATGTAGTTTTTTAGCTGTATGGACCATTCATGGCAGGGGTATCATGTAGTTTTGTAGCAGTATGAACTATTCGTGGCAGGGCTATCATGTAGTTTTGCAGCGTTATGGACCATTCGTGGCAGTGGTATCATGTAGTTTTCCAGCGTTATGGACCATTCCTGGCAGTGGTATCATGTAGTTTTGTAGAGGTATGGACCTTTCGTGGCAGTGGTATCATGTAGTTTTGTTGAGGTATGGACCATTCGTGGCAGTGGTATCATGTAGTTTTGTAGAGGTATGGACCTTTCGTGGCAATGGTGTCATGTAGTTTTGTAGCGGTATGAACTATTCGTGGCAGGGGTATCATGTAGTTCTGTAGCGGAATGGACCATTCGTGGCAGGGGTTTCATGAAGTTCTGTAGCGGAATGGACCATTCGTGGCATTGGTATCATGTAGTTTTGTAGCGGTATGGACCATTTGTGGCAGTGGTATCATGTAGTTTTGTAGCTGTATGGACCATTCATGGAAGGGGTATTATGTAGTTTTGTAACGGTATGAACCATTCGTGGCAGGGGTATCAGTTAGTTTTGTAGCGGTATGGACCATTCGTGGCAGTGGTATCATGTAGTTTTGTAGAGGTATGGACCTTTCGTGGCAGTGGTATCATGTAGTTTTGTAGCCGTATGAACTATTCGTGGCAAGGGTATCATGTAGTTCTGTAGCGGAATGGACCATTCGTGGCAGGGGTATCATGAAGTTCTGTAGCGGAATGGACCATTCGTGGCAGTGGTATCATGTAGTTTTGTAGCGGTATGGACCATTCGTGGCATTGGTATCATGTAGTTTTGTAGCTGTATGGACCATTCATGGCAGGGGTATCATGTAGTTTTGTAGCGGTATGAACTATTCGTGGCTGTGGTATCATGTAGTTTTGTAGCTGTATGGACCATTCATGGCAGGGGTATCATGTAGTTTTGTAGCAGTATGAACTATTCGTGGCAGGGCTATCATGTAGTTTTGCAGCGTTATGGACCATTCGTGGCAGTGGTATCATGTAGTTTTCCAGCGTTATGGACCATTCGTGGCAGTGGTATCATGTAGTTTTGTAGAGGTATGGACCTTTCGTGGCAGTGGTATCATGTAGTTTTGTTGAGGTATGGACCATTCGTGGCAGTGGTATCATGTAGTTTTGTAGCTGTATGGACCATTCATGGCAGGGGTATCATGTAGTTTTGTAGCAGTATGAACTATTCGTGGCAGGGCTATCATGTAGTTTTGCAGCGTTATGGACCATTCGTGGCAGTGGTATCATGTAGTTCTCCAGCGTTATGGACCATTCGTGGCAGTGGTATCATGTAGTTTTGTAGAGGTATGGACCTTTCGTGGCAATGGTGTCATGTAGTTTTGTAGCGGTATGAACTATTCGTGGCAGGGGTATCATGTAGTTCTGTAGCGGAATGGACCATTCGTGGCAGGGGTTTCATGAAGTTCTGTAGCGGAATGGACCATTCGTGGCATTGGTATCATGTAGTTTTGTAGCGGTATGGACCATTTGTGGCAGTGGTATCATGTAGTTTTGTAGCTGTATGGACCATTCATGGCAGGGGTATCATGTAGTTTTGTAGCAGTATGGACCATTTGTGGCAGTGGTATCATGTAGTTTTGTAGCTGTATGGACCATTCATGGCAGGGGTATCATGTAGTTTTGTAACGGTATGAACCATTCGTGGCAGGGGTATCAGTTAGTTTTGTAGCGGTATGGACCATTCGTGGCAGTGGTATCATGTAGTTTTGTAGAGGTATGGACCATTCGTGGCAGTGGTATCATGTAGTTTTGTAGAGGTATGGACCTTTCGTGGCAGTGGTATCATGTAGTTTTGTAGCCGTATGAACTATTCGTGGCAAGGGTATCATGTAGTTCTGTAGCGGAATGGACCATTCGTGGCAGGGGTATCATGAAGTTCTGTAGCGGAATGGACCATTCGTTGCAGTGGTATCATGTAGTTTTGTAGCGGTATGGACCATTCGTGGCATTGGTATCATGTAGTTTTGTAGCTGTATGGACCATTCATGGCAGGGGTATCATGTAGTTTTGTAGCGGTATGAACTATTCGTGGCTGTGGTATCATGTAGTTTTGTAGCTGTATGGACCATTCATGGCAGGGGTATCATGTAGTTTTGTAACGGTATGGACTATTCGTGGCAGTGGTATCATGTAGTTTTGTAGCTGTATGGACCATTCATGGCAGGGGTATCATGTAGTTTTGTAGCAGTATGAACTATTCGTGGCAGGGCTATCATGTAGTTTTGCAGCGTTATGGACCATTCGTGGCAGTGGTATCATGTAGTTTTCCAGCGTTATGGACCATTCGTGGCAGTGGTATCATGTAGTTTTGTAGAGGTATGGACCTTTCGTGGCAGTGGTATCATGTAGTTTTGTTGAGGTATGGACCATTCGTGGCAGTGGTATCATGTAGTTTTTTAGCTGTATGGACCATTCATGGCAGGGGTATCATGTAGTTTTGTAGCAGTATGAACTATTCGTGGCAGGGCTATCATGTAGTTTTGCAGCGTTATGGACCATTCGTGGCAGTGGTATCATGTAGTTTTCCAGCGTTATGGACCATTCCTGGCAGTGGTATCATGTAGTTTTGTAGAGGTATGGACCTTTCGTGGCAGTGGTATCATGTAGTTTTGTTGAGGTATGGACCATTCGTGTCAGTGGTATCATGTAGTTTTGTAGAGGTATGGACCTTTCGTGGCAATGGTGTCATGTAGTTTTGTAGCGGTATGAACTATTCGTGGCAGGGGTATCATGTAGTTCTGTAGCGGAATGGACCATTCGTGGCAGGGGTTTCATGAAGTTCTGTAGCGGAATGGACCATTCGTGGCATTGGTATCATGTAGTTTTGTAGCGGTATGGACCATTTGTGACAGTGGTATCATGTAGTTTTGTAGCTGTATGGACCATTCATGGCAGGGGTATCATGTAGTTTTGTAGAGGTATGGACCATTCGTGGCATTGGTATCATGTAGTTTTGTAGCGGTATGGACCATTTGTGGCAGTGGTATCATGTAGTTTTGTAGCTGTATGGACCATTCATGGAAGGGGTATTATGTAGTTTTGTAACGGTATGAACCATTCGTGGCAGGGGTATCAGTTAGTTTTGTAGCGGTATGGACCATTCGTGGCAGTGGTATCATGTAGTTTTGTAGAGGTATGGACCTTTCGTGGCAGTGGTATCATGTAGTTTTGTAGCCGTATGAACTATTCGTGGCAAGGGTATCATGTAGTTCTGTAGCGGAATGGACCATTCGTGGCAGGGGTATCATGAAGTTCTGTAGCGGAATGGACCATTCGTGGCAGTGGTATCATGTAGTTTTGTAGCGGTATGGACCATTCGTGGCATTGGTATCATGTAGTTTTGTAGCTGTATGGACCATTCATGGCAGGGGTATCATGTAGTTTTGTAGCGGTATGAACTATTCGTGGCTGTGGTATCATGTAGTTTTGTAGCTGTATGGACCATTCATGGCAGGGGTATCATGTAGTTTTGTAGCAGTATGAACTATTCGTGGCAGGGCTATCATGTAGTTTTGCAGCGTTATGGACCATTCGTGGCAGTGGTATCATGTAGTTTTCCAGCGTTATGGACCATTCGTGGCAGTGGTATCATGTAGTTTTGTAGAGGTATGGACCTTTCGTGGCAGTGGTATCATGTAGTTTTGTTGAGGTATGGACCATTCGTGGCAGTGGTATCATGTAGTTTTGTAGCTGTATGGACCATTCATGGCAGGGGTATCATGTAGTTTTGTAGCAGTATGAACTATTCGTGGCAGGGCTATCATGTAGTTTTGCAGCGTTATGGACCATTCGTGGCAGTGGTATCATGTAGTTCTCCAGCGTTATGGACCATTCGTGGCAGTGGTATCATGTAGTTTTGTAGAGGTATGGACCTTTCGTGGCAATGGTGTCATGTAGTTTTGTAGCGGTATGAACTATTCGTGGCAGGGGTATCATGTAGTTCTGTAGCGGAATGGACCATTCGTGGCAGGGGTTTCATGAAGTTCTGTAGCGGAATGGACCATTCGTGGCATTGGTATCATGTAGTTTTGTAGCGGTATGGACCATTTGTGGCAGTGGTATCATGTAGTTTTGTAGCTGTATGGACCATTCATGGCAGGGGTATCATGTAGTTTTGTAGCAGTATGGACCATTTGTGGCAGTGGTATCATGTAGTTTTGTAGCTGTATGGACCATTCATGGCAGGGGTATCATGTAGTTTTGTAACGGTATGAACCATTCGTGGCAGGGGTATCAGTTAGTTTTGTAGCGGTATGGACCATTCGTGGCAGTGGTATCATGTAGTTTTGTAGAGGTATGGACCATTCGTGGCAGTGGTATCATGTAGTTTTGTAGAGGTATGGACCTTTCGTGGCAGTGGTATCATGTAGTTTTGTAGCCGTATGAACTATTCGTGGCAAGGGTATCATGTAGTTCTGTAGCGGAATGGACCATTCGTGGCAGGGGTATCATGAAGTTCTGTAGCGGAATGGACCATTCGTTGCAGTGGTATCATGTAGTTTTGTAGCGGTATGGACCATTCGTGGCATTGGTATCATGTAGTTTTGTAGCTGTATGGACCATTCATGGCAGGGGTATCATGTAGTTTTGTAGCGGTATGAACTATTCGTGGCTGTGGTATCATGTAGTTTTGTAGCTGTATGGACCATTCATGGCAGGGGTATCATGTAGTTTTGTAACGGTATGGACTATTCGTGGCAGGGGTATCATGTAGTTCTGTAGCGGTATGGACCATTCGTGGCTGTGGTATCATGTAGTTTTGTAGCGGTATAGACCATTCGTGACAGGGGTATCATGTAGTTTTGTAGCGGTATGGACCATTAGTGGCAGGGGTATCATGTAGTTTTGTAGCGGTATGGACCATTCGTGGCAGGGGTACCATGTAGTTTTGTAGCGGTATGGACCATTCGTGGCAGGGGTATCGTAGTTTTGTAGCGGTTTGGACCATTCGTGGCTGTGGTATCATGTAGTTTTGTAGCGGTATGGATCATTCGTGGCAGGGGTATCATGTAGTTTTGTAGCGGTATGGACCATTCATGGCAGGGGTATCATGTAGTTTTGTTGCGGTATGAACTATTCGTGACTGTGGTATCATGTAGTTTTGTAGCTGTATGGACCATTCATGGCAGGGGTATCATGTAGTTTTGTAGCAGTATGAACTATTCGTGGCAGGGCTATCATGTAGTTTTGCAGCGTTATGGACCATTCGTGGCAGTGGTATCATGTAGTTTTCCAGCGTTATGGACCATTCGTGGCAGTGGTATCATGTAGTTTTGTAGAGGTATGGACCTTTCGTGGCAGTGGTATCATGTAGTTTTGTTGAGGTATGGACCATTCGTGGCAGTGGTATCATGTAGTTTTGTAGAGGTATGGACCTTTCGTGGCAATGGTGTCATGTAGTTTTGTAGCGGTATGAACTATTCGTGGCAGGGCTATCATGTAGTTTTGCAGCGTTATGGACCATTCGTGGCAGTGGTATCATGTAGTTCTCCAGCGTTATGGACCATTCGTGGCAGTGGTATCATGTAGTTTTGTAGAGGTATGGACCTTTCGTGGCAATGGTGTCATGTAGTTTTGTAGCGGTATGAACTATTCGTGGCAGGGGTATCATGTAGTTCTGTAGCGGAATGGACCATTCGTGGCAGGGGTTTCATGAAGTTCTGTAGCGGAATGGACCATTCGTGGCATTGGTATCATGTAGTTTTGTAGCGGTATGGACCATTTGTGGCAGTGGTATCATGTAGTTTTGTAGCTGTATGGACCATTCATGGCAGGGGTATCATGTAGTTTTGTAGCAGTATGGACCATTTGTGGCAGTGGTATCATGTAGTTTTGTAGCTGTATGGACCATTCATGGCAGGGGTATCATGTAGTTTTGTAACGGTATGAACCATTCGTGGCAGGGGTATCAGTTAGTTTTGTAGCGGTATGGACCATTCGTGGCAGTGGTATCATGTAGTTTTGTAGAGGTATGGACCATTCGTGGCAGTGGTATCATGTAGTTTTGTAGAGGTATGGACCTTTCGTGGCAGTGGTATCATGTAGTTTTGTAGCCGTATGAACTATTCGTGGCAAGGGTATCATGTAGTTCTGTAGCGGAATGGACCATTCGTGGCAGGGGTATCATGAAGTTCTGTAGCGGAATGGACCATTCGTTGCAGTGGTATCATGTAGTTTTGTAGCGGTATGGACCATTCGTGGCATTGGTATCATGTAGTTTTGTAGCTGTATGGACCATTCATGGCAGGGGTATCATGTAGTTTTGTAGCGGTATGAACTATTCGTGGCTGTGGTATCATGTAGTTTTGTAGCTGTATGGACCATTCATGGCAGGGGTATCATGTAGTTTTGTAACGGTATGAACCATTCGTGGCAGGGGTATCAGTTAGTTTTGTAGCGGTATGGACCATTCGTGGCAGGGGTATAATGTAGTTTTGCAGCGTTATGGACCATTCTTGGCAGTGGTAACATGTAGTTTTATAGCGGTATGAACTATTCGTGGCTGCTGTATCATGTAGTTTTGTAGCGGTATGGACTATTCGTGGCAGGGATATCATGTAGTTTTGTAGCGGTATGGACTATTCGTGGCAGGGGTATCATGTAGTTCTGTAGCGGTATGGACCATTCGTGGCTGTGGTATCATGTAGTTTTGTAGCGGTATAGACCATTCGTGACAGGGGTATCATGTAGTTTTGTAGCGGTATGGACCATTAGTGGCAGGGGTATCATGTAGTTTTGTAGCGGTATGGACCATTCGTGGCAGGGGTACCATGTAGTTTTGTAGCGGTATGGACCATTCGTGGCAGGGGTATCGTAGTTTTGTAGCGGTTTGGACCATTCGTGGCTGTGGTATCATGTAGTTTTGTAGCGGTATGGATCATTCGTGGCAGGGGTATCATGTAGTTTTGTAGCGGTATGGACCATTCATGGCAGGGGTATCATGTAGTTTTGTTGCGGTATGAACTATTCGTGACTGTGGTATCATGTAGTTTTGTAGCTGTATGGACCATTCATGGCAGGGGTATCATGTAGTTTTGTAGCAGTATGAACTATTCGTGGCAGGGCTATCATGTAGTTTTGCAGCGTTATGGACCATTCGTGGCAGTGGTATCATGTAGTTTTCCAGCGTTATGGACCATTCGTGGCAGTGGTATCATGTAGTTTTGTAGAGGTATGGACCTTTCGTGGCAGTGGTATCATGTAGTTTTGTTGAGGTATGGACCATTCGTGGCAGTGGTATCATGTAGTTTTGTAGAGGTATGGACCTTTCGTGGCAATGGTGTCATGTAGTTTTGTAGCGGTATGAACTATTCGTGGCAGGGGTATCATGTAGTTCTGTAGCGGAATGGACCATTCGTGGCAGGGGTTTCATGAAGTTCTGTAGCGGAATGGACCATTCGTGGCATTGGTATCATGTAGTTTTGTAGCGGTATGGACCATTTGTGGCAGTGGTATCATGTAGTTTTGTAGCTGTATGGACCATTCATGGCAGGGGTATCATGTAGTTTTTTAGAGGTATGGACCATTCGTGGCATTGGTATCATGTAGTTTTGTAGCAGTATGGACCATTTGTGGCAGTGGTATCATGTAGTTTTGTAGCTGTATGGACCATTCATGGCAGGGGTATCATGTAGTTTTGTAACGGTATGAACCATTCGTGGCAGGGGTATCAGTTAGTTTTGTAGCGGTATGGACCATTCGTGGCAGTGGTATCATGTAGTTTTGTAGAGGTATGGACCATTCGTGGCAGTGGTATCATGTAGTTTTGTAGAGGTATGGACCTTTCGTGGCAGTGGTATCATGTAGTTTTGTAGCCGTATGAACTATTCGTGGCAAGGGTATCATGTAGTTCTGTAGCGGAATGGACCATTCGTGGCAGGGGTATCATGAAGTTCTGTAGCGGAATGGACCATTCGTGGCAGTGGTATCATGTAGTTTTGTAGCGGTATGGACCATTCGTGGCATTGGTATCATGTAGTTTTGTAGCTGTATGGACCATTCATGGCAGGGGTATCATGTAGTTTTGTAGCGGTATGAACTATTCGTGGCTGTGGTATCATGTAGTTTTGTAGCTGTATGGACCATTCATGGCAGGGGTATCATGTAGTTTTGTAGCAGTATGAACTATTCGTGGCAGGGCTATCATGTAGTTTTGCAGCGTTATGGACCATTCGTGGCAGTGGTATCATGTAGTTTTCCAGCGTTATGGACCATTCGTGGCAGTGGTATCATGTAGTTTTGTAGAGGTATGGACCTTTCGTGCAGTGGTATCATGTAGTTTTGTTGAGGTATGGACCATTCGTGGCAGTGGTATCATGTAGTTTTGTAGAGGTATGGACCTTTCGTGGCAATGGTGTCATGTAGTTTTGTAGCGGTATGAACTATTCGTGGCAGGGGTATCATGTAGTTCTGTAGCGGAATGGACCATTCGTGGCAGGGGTTTCATGAAGTTCTGTAGCGGAATGGACCATTCGTGGCATTGGTTTCATGTAGTTTTGTAGCGGTATGGACCATTTGTGGCAGTGGTATCATGTAGTTTTGTAGCTGTATGGACCATTCATGGCAGGGGTATCATGTAGTTTTGTAGAGGTATGGACCATTCGTGGTATTGGTATCATGTAGTTTTGTAGCGGTATGGACCATTTGTGGCAGTGGTATCATGTAGTTTTGTAGCTGTATGGACCATTCATGGCAGGGGTATCATGTAGTTTTGTAACGGTATGAACCATTCGTGGCAGGGGTATCAGTTAGTTTTGTAGCGGTATGGACCATTCGTGGCAGTGGTATCATGTAGTTTTGTAGAGGTATGGACCTTTCGTGGCAGTGGTATCATGTAGTTTTGTAGCCGTATGAACTATTCGTGGCAAGGGTATCATGTAGTTCTGTAGCGGAATGGACCATTCGTGGCAGGGGTATCATGAAGTTCTGTAGCGGAATGGACCATTCGTGGCAGTGGTATCATGTAGTTTTGTAGCGGTATGGACCATTCGTGGCATTGGTATCATGTAGTTTTGTAGCTGTATGGACCATTCATGGCAGGGGTATCATGTAGTTTTGTAGCAGTATGAACTATTCGTGGCAGGGCTATCATGTAGTTTTGCAGCGTTATGGACCATTCGTGGCAGTGGTATCATGTAGTTTTCCAGCGTTATGGACCATTCGTGGCAGTGGTATCATGTAGTTTTGTAGAGGTATGGACCTTTCGTGGCAGTGGTATCATGTAGTTTTGTTGAGGTATGGACCATTCGTGGCAGTGGTATCATGTAGTTTTGTAGAGGTATGGACCTTTCGTGGCAATGGTGTCATGTAGTTTTGTAGCGGTATGAACTATTCGTGGCAGGGGTATCATGTAGTTCTGTAGCGGAATGGACCATTCGTGCCAGGGGTTTCATGAAGTTCTGTAGCGGAATGGACCATTCGTGGCAATGGTATCATGTAGTTTTTTAGAGGTATGGACCATTCGTGGCAGGGGTATCAGTTAGTTTTGTAGCGGTATGGACCATTCGTGGCAGGGGTATCATGTAGTTTTGTAGCGGTATGGACCATTCGTGGCAGGGGTATCATGAAATTATGTAGCGGAATGGACCATTCGTGGCAGTGGTATCATGTAGTTTTGTAGCGGTATGGACCATTCATGGCAGTGGTATCATGTAATTCTGTAGCATTATGGACCATTCGTGGCAGTGGTATCATGTAGTTTTGTAGCGGTATGGACCATTTGTGGCAGTGGTATCATGTAGTTTTGTAGCTGTATGGACCATTCATGGCAGGGGTATCATGTAGTTTTGTAACGGTATGAACCATTCGTGGCAGGGGTATCAGTTAGTTTTGTAGCGGTATGGACCATTCGTGGCAGTGGTATCATGTAGTTTTGTAGAGGTATGGACCTTTCGTGGCAGTGGTATCATGTAGTTTTGTAGCCGTATGAACTATTCGTGGCAAGGGTATCATGTAGTTCTGTAGCGGAATGGACCATTCGTGGCAGGGGTATCATGAAGTTCTGTAGCGGAATGGACCATTCGTGGCAGTGGTATCATGTAGTTTTGTAGCGGTATGGACCATTCGTGGCATTGGTATCATGTAGTTTTGTAGCTGTATGGACCATTCATGGCAGGGGTATCATGTAGTTTTGGAGCGGTATGAACTATTCGTGGCTGTGGTATCATGTAGTTTTGTAGCTGTATGGACCATTCATGGCAGGGGTATCATGTAGTTTTGTAGCAGTATGAACTATTCGTGGCAGGGCTATCATGTAGTTTTGCAGCGTTATGGATCATTCGTGGCAGTGGTATCATGTAGTTTTCCAGCGTTATGGACCATTCGTGGCAGTGGTATCATGTAGTTTTGTAGAGGTATGGACCTTTCGTGGCAGTGGTATCATGTAGTTTTGTTGAGGTATGGACCATTCGTGGCAGTGGTATCATGTAGTTTTGTAGCTGTATGGACCATTCATGGCAGGGGTATCATGTAGTTTTGTAGCAGTATGAACTATTCGTGGCAGGGCTATCATGTAGTTTTGCAGCGTTATGGACCATTCGTGGCAGTGGTATCATGTAGTTTTCCAGCGTTATGGACCATTCGTGGCAGTGGTATCATGTAGTTTTGTAGAGGTATGGACCTTTCGTGGCAGTGGTATCATGTAGTTTTGTTGAGGTATGGACCATTCGTGGCAGTGGTATCATGTAGTTTTTTAGCTGTATGGACCATTCATGGCAGGGGTATCATGTAGTTTTGTAGCAGTATGAACTATTCGTGGCAGGGCTATCATGTAGTTTTGCAGCGTTATGGACCATTCGTGGCAGTGGTATCATGTAGTTTTCCAGCGTTATGGACCATTCCTGGCAGTGGTATCATGTAGTTTTGTAGAGGTATGGACCTTTCGTGGCAGTGGTATCATGTAGTTTTGTTGAGGTATGGACCATTCGTGGCAGTGGTATCATGTAGTTTTGTAGAGGTATGGACCTTTCGTGGCAATGGTGTCATGTAGTTTTGTAGCGGTATGAACTATTCGTGGCAGGGGTATCATGTAGTTCTGTAGCGGAATGGACCATTCGTGGCAGGGGTTTCATGAAGTTCTGTAGCGGAATGGACCATTCGTGGCATTGGTATCATGTAGTTTTGTAGCGGTATGGACCATTTGTGGCAGTGGTATCATGTAGTTTTGTAGCTGTATGGACCATTCATGGCAGGGGTATCATGTAGTTTTGTAGAGGTATGGACCATTCGTGGCATTGGTATCATGTAGTTTTGTAGCGGTATGGACCATTTGTGGCAGTGGTATCATGTAGTTTTGTAGCTGTATGGACCATTCATGGAAGGGGTATCATGTAGTTTTGTAACGGTATGAACCATTCGTGGCAGGGGTATCAGTTAGTTTTGTAGCGGTATGGACCATTCGTGGCAGTGGTATCATGTAGTTTTGTAGAGGTATGGACCTTTCGTGGCAGTGGTATCATGTAGTTTTGTAGCCGTATGAACTATTCGTGGCAAGGGTATCATGTAGTTCTGTAGCGGAATGGACCATTCGTGGCAGGGGTATCATGAAGT
The DNA here is from genome assembly GCA_963995525.1 of Escarpia spicata. NCBI lineage: Eukaryota > Metazoa > Annelida > Polychaeta > Sabellida > Siboglinidae > Escarpia > Escarpia spicata. The sequence goes on along the minus strand of OZ023207.1, from coordinate 28,414,165 downwards.
TCTGTAGCGGAATGGACCATTCGTGGCAGTGGTATCATGTAGTTTTGTAGCGGTATGGACCATTCGTGGCATTGGTATCATGTAGTTTTGTAGCTGTATGGACCATTCATGGCAGGGGTATCATGTAGTTTTGTAGCGGTATGAACTATTCGTGGCTGTGGTATCATGTAGTTTTGTAGCTGTATGGACCATTCATGGCAGGGGTATCATGTAGTTTTGTAGCAGTATGAACTATTCGTGGCAGGGCTATCATGTAGTTTTGCAGCGTTATGGACCATTCGTGGCAGTGGTATCATGTAGTTTTCCAGCGTTATGGACCATTCGTGGCAGTGGTATCATGTAGTTTTGTAGAGGTATGGACCTTTCGTGGCAGTGGTATCATGTAGTTTTGTTGAGGTATGGACCATTCGTGGCAGTGGTATCATGTAGTTTTGTAGCTGTATGGACCATTCATGGCAGGGGTATCATGTAGTTTTGTAGCAGTATGAACTATTCGTGGCAGGGCTATCATGTAGTTTTGCAGCGTTATGGACCATTCGTGGCAGTGGTATCATGTAGTTCTCCAGCGTTATGGACCATTCGTGGCAGTGGTATCATGTAGTTTTGTAGAGGTATGGACCTTTCGTGGCAATGGTGTCATGTAGTTTTGTAGCGGTATGAACTATTCGTGGCAGGGGTATCATGTAGTTCTGTAGCGGAATGGACCATTCGTGGCAGGGGTTTCATGAAGTTCTGTAGCGGAATGGACCATTCGTGGCATTGGTATCATGTAGTTTTGTAGCGGTATGGACCATTTGTGGCAGTGGTATCATGTAGTTTTGTAGCTGTATGGACCATTCATGGCAGGGGTATCATGTAGTTTTGTAGCAGTATGGACCATTTGTGGCAGTGGTATCATGTAGTTTTGTAGCTGTATGGACCATTCATGGCAGGGGTATCATGTAGTTTTGTAACGGTATGAACCATTCGTGGCAGGGGTATCAGTTAGTTTTGTAGCGGTATGGACCATTCGTGGCAGTGGTATCATGTAGTTTTGTAGAGGTATGGACCATTCGTGGCAGTGGTATCATGTAGTTTTGTAGAGGTATGGACCTTTCGTGGCAGTGGTATCATGTAGTTTTGTAGCCGTATGAACTATTCGTGGCAAGGGTATCATGTAGTTCTGTAACGGAATGGACCATTCGTGGCAGGGGTATCATGAAGTTCTGTAGCGGAATGGACCATTCGTGGCAGTGGTATCATGTAGTTTTGTAGCGGTATGGACCATTCGTGGCATTGGTATCATGTAGTTTTGTAGCTGTATGGACCATTCATGGCAGGGGTATCATGTAGTTTTGTTGCGGTATGAACTATTCGTGGCTGTGGTATCATGTAGTTTTGTAGCTGTATGGACCATTCATGGCAGGGGTATCATGTAGTTTTGTAGCAGTATGAACTATTCGTGGCAGGGCTATCATGTAGTTTTGCAGCGTTATGGACCATTCGTGGCAGTGGTATCATGTAGTTTTCCAGCGTTATGGACCATTCGTGGCAGTGGTATCATGTAGTTTTGTAGAGGTATGGACCTTTCGTGGCAGTGGTATCATGTAGTTTTGTTGAGGTATGGACCATTCGTGGCAGTGGTATCATGTAGTTTTGTAGAGGTATGGACCTTTCGTGGCAATGGTGTCATGTAGTTTTGTAGCGGTATGAACTATTCGTGGCAGGGGTATCATGTAGTTCTGTAGCGGAATGGACCATTCGTGGCAGGGGTTTCATGAAGTTCTGTAGCGGAATGGACCATTCGTGGCATTGGTATCATGTAGTTTTGTAGCGGTATGGACCATTTGTGGCAGTGGTATCATGTAGTTTTGTAGCTGTATGGACCATTCATGGCAGGGGTATCATGTAGTTTTGTAGAGGTATGGACCATTCGTGGCATTGGTATCATGTTGTTTTGTAGCGGTATGGACCATTTGTGGCAGTGGTATCATGTAGTTTTGTAGCTGTATGGACCATTCATGGCAGGGGTATCATGTAGTTTTGTAACGGTATGGAACATTCGTGGCAGGGATATCAGTTAGTTTTGTAGCGGTATGGACCATTCGTGGCAGTGGTATCATGTAGTTTTGTAGAGGTATGGACCTTTCGTGGCAGTGGTATCATGTAGTTTTGTAGCCGTATGAACTATTCGTGGCAAGGGTATCATGTAGTTCTGTAGCGGAATGGACCATTCGTGGCAGGGGTATCATGAAGTTCTGTAGCGGAATGGACCATTCGTGGCAGTGGTATCATGTAGTTTTGTAGCGGTATGGACCATTCGTGGCATTGGTATCATGTAGTTTTGTAGCTGTATGGACCATTCATGGCAGGGGTATCATGTAGTTTTGTAGCGGTATGAACTATTCGTGGCTGTGGTATCATGTAGTTTTGTAGCTGTATGGACCATTCATGGCAGGGGTATCATGTAGTTTTGTAGCAGTATGAACTATTCGTGGCAGGGCTATCATGTAGTTTTGCAGCGTTATGGACCATTCGTGGCAGTGGTATCATGTAGTTTTCCAGCGTTATGGACCATTCGTGGCAGTGGTATCATGTAGTTTTGTAGAGGTATGGACCTTTCGTGCAGTGGTATCATGTAGTTTTGTTGAGGTATGGACCATTCGTGGCAGTGGTATCATGTAGTTTTGTAGAGGTATGGACCTTTCGTGGCAATGGTGTCATGTAGTTTTGTAGCGGTATGAACTATTCGTGGCAGGGGTATCATGTAGTTCTGTAGCGGAATGGACCATTCGTGGCAGGGGTTTCATGAAGTTCTGTAGCGGAATGGACCATTCGTGGCATTGGTTTCATGTAGTTTTGTAGCGGTATGGACCATTTGTGGCAGTGGTATCATGTAGTTTTGTAGCTGTATGGACCATTCATGGCAGGGGTATCATGTAGTTTTGTAGAGGTATGGACCATTCGTGGTATTGGTATCATGTAGTTTTGTAGCGGTATGGACCATTTGTGGCAGTGGTATCATGTAGTTTTGTAGCTGTATGGACCATTCATGGCAGGGGTATCATGTAGTTTTGTAACGGTATGAACCATTCGTGGCAGGGGTATCAGTTAGTTTTGTAGCGGTATGGACCATTCGTGGCAGTGGTATCATGTAGTTTTGTAGCCGTATGAACTATTCGTGGCAAGGGTATCATGTAGTTCTGTAGCGGAATGGACCATTCGTGGCAGGGGTATCATGAAGTTCTGTAGCGGAATGGACCATTCGTGGCAGTGGTATCATGTAGTTTTGTAGCGGTATGGACCATTCGTGGCATTGGTATCATGTAGTTTTGTAGCTGTATGGACCATTCATGGCAGGGGTATCATGTAGTTTTGTAGCGGTATGAACTATTCGTGGCTGTGGTATCATGTAGTTTTGTAGCTGTATGGACCATTCATGGCAGGGGTATCATGTAGTTTTGTAACGGTATGAACCATTCGTGGCAGGGGTATCAGTTAGTTTTGTAGCGGTATGGACCATTCGTGGCAGGGGTATAATGTAGTTTTGCAGCGTTATGGACCATTCTTGGCAGTGGTAACATGTAGTTTTATAGCGGTATGAACTATTCGTGGCTGCTGTATCATGTAGTTTTGTAGCGGTATGGACTATTCGTGGCAGGGATATCATGTAGTTTTGTAGCGGTATGGACTATTCGTGGCAGGGGTATCATGTAGTTCTGTAGCGGTATGGACCATTCGTGGCTGTGGTATCATGTAGTTTTGTAGCGGTATAGACCATTCGTGACAGGGGTATCATGTAGTTTTGTAGCGGTATGGACCATTAGTGGCAGGGGTATCATGTAGTTTTGTAGCGGTATGGACCATTCGTGGCAGGGGTACCATGTAGTTTTGTAGCGGTATGGACCATTCGTGGCAGGGGTATCGTAGTTTTGTAGCGGTTTGGACCATTCGTGGCTGTGGTATCATGTAGTTTTGTAGCGGTATGGATCATTCGTGGCAGGGGTATCATGTAGTTTTGTAGCGGTATGGACCATTCATGGCAGGGGTATCATGTAGTTTTGTTGCGGTATGAACTATTCGTGACTGTGGTATCATGTAGTTTTGTAGCTGTATGGACCATTCATGGCAGGGGTATCATGTAGTTTTGTAGCAGTATGAACTATTCGTGGCAGGGCTATCATGTAGTTTTGCAGCGTTATGGACCATTCGTGGCAGTGGTATCATGTAGTTTTCCAGCGTTATGGACCATTCGTGGCAGTGGTATCATGTAGTTTTGTAGAGGTATGGACCTTTCGTGGCAGTGGTATCATGTAGTTTTGTTGAGGTATGGACCATTCGTGGCAGTGGTATCATGTAGTTTTGTAGAGGTATGGACCTTTCGTGGCAATGGTGTCATGTAGTTTTGTAGCGGTATGAACTATTCGTGGCAGGGGTATCATGTAGTTCTGTAGCGGAATGGACCATTCGTGGCAGGGGTTTCATGAAGTTCTGTAGCGGAATGGACCATTCGTGGCATTGGTATCATGTAGTTTTGTAGCGGTATGGACCATTTGTGGCAGTGGTATCATGTAGTTTTGTAGCTGTATGGACCATTCATGGCAGGGGTATCATGTAGTTTTTTAGAGGTATGGACCATTCGTGGCATTGGTATCATGTAGTTTTGTAGCAGTATGGACCATTTGTGGCAGTGGTATCATGTAGTTTTGTAGCTGTATGGACCATTCATGGCAGGGGTATCATGTAGTTTTGTAACGGTATGAACCATTCGTGGCAGGGGTATCAGTTAGTTTTGTAGCGGTATGGACCATTCGTGGCAGTGGTATCATGTAGTTTTGTAGAGGTATGGACCATTCGTGGCAGTGGTATCATGTAGTTTTGTAGAGGTATGGACCTTTCGTGGCAGTGGTATCATGTAGTTTTGTAGCCGTATGAACTATTCGTGGCAAGGGTATCATGTAGTTCTGTAGCGGAATGGACCATTCGTGGCAGGGGTATCATGAAGTTCTGTAGCGGAATGGACCATTCGTGGCAGTGGTATCATGTAGTTTTGTAGCGGTATGGACCATTCGTGGCATTGGTATCATGTAGTTTTGTAGCTGTATGGACCATTCATGGCAGGGGTATCATGTAGTTTTGTAGCGGTATGAACTATTCGTGGCTGTGGTATCATGTAGTTTTGTAGCTGTATGGACCATTCATGGCAGGGGTATCATGTAGTTTTGTAGCAGTATGAACTATTCGTGGCAGGGCTATCATGTAGTTTTGCAGCGTTATGGACCATTCGTGGCAGTGGTATCATGTAGTTTTCCAGCGTTATGGACCATTCGTGGCAGTGGTATCATGTAGTTTTGTAGAGGTATGGACCTTTCGTGCAGTGGTATCATGTAGTTTTGTTGAGGTATGGACCATTCGTGGCAGTGGTATCATGTAGTTTTGTAGAGGTATGGACCTTTCGTGGCAATGGTGTCATGTAGTTTTGTAGCGGTATGAACTATTCGTGGCAGGGGTATCATGTAGTTCTGTAGCGGAATGGACCATTCGTGGCAGGGGTTTCATGAAGTTCTGTAGCGGAATGGACCATTCGTGGCATTGGTTTCATGTAGTTTTGTAGCGGTATGGACCATTTGTGGCAGTGGTATCATGTAGTTTTGTAGCTGTATGGACCATTCATGGCAGGGGTATCATGTAGTTTTGTAGAGGTATGGACCATTCGTGGTATTGGTATCATGTAGTTTTGTAGCGGTATGGACCATTTGTGGCAGTGGTATCATGTAGTTTTGTAGCTGTATGGACCATTCATGGCAGGGGTATCATGTAGTTTTGTAACGGTATGAACCATTCGTGGCAGGGGTATCAGTTAGTTTTGTAGCGGTATGGACCATTCGTGGCAGTGGTATCATGTAGTTTTGTAGAGGTATGGACCTTTCGTGGCAGTGGTATCATGTAGTTTTGTAGCCGTATGAACTATTCGTGGCAAGGGTATCATGTAGTTCTGTAGCGGAATGGACCATTCGTGGCAGGGGTATCATGAAGTTCTGTAGCGGAATGGACCATTCGTGGCAGTGGTATCATGTAGTTTTGTAGCGGTATGGACCATTCGTGGCATTGGTATCATGTAGTTTTGTAGCTGTATGGACCATTCATGGCAGGGGTATCATGTAGTTTTGTAGCAGTATGAACTATTCGTGGCAGGGCTATCATGTAGTTTTGCAGCGTTATGGACCATTCGTGGCAGTGGTATCATGTAGTTTTCCAGCGTTATGGACCATTCGTGGCAGTGGTATCATGTAGTTTTGTAGAGGTATGGACCTTTCGTGGCAGTGGTATCATGTAGTTTTGTTGAGGTATGGACCATTCGTGGCAGTGGTATCATGTAGTTTTGTAGAGGTATGGACCTTTCGTGGCAATGGTGTCATGTAGTTTTGTAGCGGTATGAACTATTCGTGGCAGGGGTATCATGTAGTTCTGTAGCGGAATGGACCATTCGTGGCAGGGGTTTCATGAAGTTCTGTAGCGGAATGGACCATTCGTGGCATTGGTATCATGTAGTTTTGTAGCGGTATGGACCATTTGTGGCAGTGGTATCATGTAGTTTTGTAGCTGTATGGACCATTCATGGCAGGGGTATCATGTAGTTTTTTAGAGGTATGGACCATTCGTGGCAGGGGTATCAGTTAGTTTTGTAGCGGTATGGACCATTCGTGGCAGTGGTATCATGTAGTTTTGTAGAGGTATGGACCATTCGTGGCAGTGGTATCATGTAGTTTTGTAGAGGTATGGACCTTTCGTGGCAGTGGTATCATGTAGTTTTGTAGAGGTATGGACCTTTCGTGGCAGTGGTATCATGTAGTTTTGTAGCCGTATGAACTATTCGTGGCAAGGGTATCATGTAGTTCTGTAGCGGAATGGACCATTCGTGGCAGGGGTATCATGAAGTTCTGTAGCGGAATGGACCATTCGTGGCAGTGGTATCATGTAGTTTTGTAGCGGTATGGACCATTCGTGGCATTGGTATCATGTAGTTTTGTAGCTGTATGGACCATTCATGGCAGGGGTATCATGTAGTTTTGTAGCGGTATGAACTATTCGTGGCTGTGGTATCATGTAGTTTTGTAGCTGTATGGACCATTCATGGCAGGGGTATCATGTAGTTTTGTAACGGTATGAACCATTCGTGGCAGGGGTATCAGTTAGTTTTGTAGCGGTATGGACCATTCGTGGCAGGGGTATCATGTAGTTTTGCAGCGTTATGGACCATTCTTGGCAGTGGTAACATGTAGTTTTATAGCGGTATGAACTATTCGTGGCTGCTGTATCATGTAGTTTTGTAGCGGTATGGACTATTCGTGGCAGGGGTATCATGTAGTTCTGTAGCGGTATGGACCATTCGTGGCTGTGGTATCATGTAGTTTTGTAGCGGTATAGACCATTCGTGACAGGGGTATCATGTAGTTTTGTAGCGGTATGGACCATTAGTGGCAGGGGTATCATGTAGTTTTGTAGCGGTATGAACTATTCGTGGCAGGGATATCATGTAGTTTTGTAGCGGTATGGACTATTCGTGGCAGGGGTATCATGTAGTTCTGTAGCGGTATGGACCATTCGTGGCTGTGGTATCATGTAGTTTTGTAGCGGTATAGACCATTCGTGACAGGGGTATCATGTAGTTTTGTAGCGGTATGGACCATTAGTGGCAGGGGTATCATGTAGTTTTGTAGCGGTATGGACCATTCGTGGCAGTGGTATCATGTAGTTTTGTAGAGGTATGGACCTTTCGTGGCAATGGTGTCATGTAGTTTTGTAGCGGTATGAACTATTCGTGGCAGGGGTATCATGTAGTTCTGTAGCGGAATGGACCATTCGTGGCAGGGGTTTCATGAAGTTCTGTAGCGGAATGGACCATTCGTGGCATTGGTTTCATGTAGTTTTGTAGCGGTATGGACCATTTGTGGCAGTGGTATCATGTAGTTTTGTAGCTGTATGGACCATTCATGGCAGGGGTATCATGTAGTTTTGTAGAGGTATGGACCATTCGTGGTATTGGTATCATGTAGTTTTGTAGCGGTATGGACCATTTGTGGCAGTGGTATCATGTAGTTTTGTAGCTGTATGGACCATTCATGGCAGGGGTATCATGTAGTTTTGTAACGGTATGAACCATTCGTGGCAGGGGTATCAGTTAGTTTTGTAGCGGTATGGACCATTCGTGGCAGTGGTATCATGTAGTTTTGTAGAGGTATGGACCTTTCGTGGCAGTGGTATCATGTAGTTTTGTAGCCGTATGAACTATTCGTGGCAAGGGTATCATGTAGTTCTGTAGCGGAATGGACCATTCGTGGCAGGGGTATCATGAAGTTCTGTAGCGGAATGGACCATTCGTGGCAGTGGTATCATGTAGTTTTGTAGCGGTATGGACCATTCGTGGCATTGGTATCATGTAGTTTTGTAGCTGTATGGACCATTCATGGCAGGGGTATCATGTAGTTTTGTAGCGGTATGAACTATTCGTGGCTGTGGTATCATGTAGTTTTGTAGCTGTATGGACCATTCATGGCAGGGGTATCATGTAGTTTTGTAACGGTATGAACCATTCGTGGCAGGGGTATCAGTTAGTTTTGTAGCGGTATGGACCATTCGTGGCAGGGGTATAATGTAGTTTTGCAGCGTTATGGACCATTCTTGGCAGTGGTAACATGTAGTTTTATAGCGGTATGAATTATTCGTGGCTGCTGTATCATGTAGTTTTGTAGCGGTATGGACTATTCGTGGCAGGGATATCATGTAGTTTTGTAGCGGTATGGACTATTCGTGGCAGGGGTATCATGTAGTTCTGTAGCGGTATGGACCATTCGTGGCTGTGGTATCATGTAGTTTTGTAGCGGTATAGACCATTCGTGACAGGGGTATCATGTAGTTTTGTAGCGGTATGGACCATTAGTGGCAGGGGTATCATGTAGTTTTGTAGCGGTATGGACCATTCGTGGCAGGGGTACCATGTAGTTTTGTAGCGGTATGGACCATTCGTGCAGGGGTATCGTAGTTTTGTAGCGGTTTGGACCATTCGTGGCTGTGGTATCATGTAGTTTTGTAGCGGTATGGATCATTCGTGGCAGGGGTATCATGTAGTTTTGTAGCGGTATGGACCATTCATGGCAGGGGTATCATGTAGTTTTGTTGCGGTATGAACTATTCGTGGCTGTGGTATCATGTAGTTTTGTAGCTGTATGGACCATTCATGGCAGGGGTATCATGTAGTTTTGTAGCAGTATGAACTATTCGTGGCAGGGCTATCATGTAGTTTTGCAGCGTTATGGACCATTCGTGGCAGTGGTATCATGTAGTTTTCCAGCATTATGGACCATTCGTGGCAGTGGTATCATGTAGTTTTGTAGAGGTATGGACCTTTCGTGGCAGTGGTATCATGTAGTTTTGTTGAGGTATGGACCTTTCGTGGCAGTGGTATCATGTAGTTTTGTAGAGGTATGGACCTTTCGTGGCAATGGTGTCATGTAGTTTTGTAGCGGTATGAACTATTCGTGGCAGGGGTATCATGTAGTTCTGTAGCGGAATGGACCATTCGTGGCAGGGGTTTCATAAAGTTCTGTAGCGGAATGGACCATTCGTGGCATTGGTATCATGTAGTTTTGTAGCGGTATGGACCATTTGTGGCAGTGGTATCATGTAGTTTTGTAGCTGTATGGACCATTCTTGGCAGGGGTATCATGTAGTTTTGTAGAGGTATGGACCATTCGTGGCATTGGTATCATGTTGTTTTGTAGCGGTATGGACCATTTGTGGCAGTGGTATCATGTAGTTTTGTAGCTGTATGGACCATTCATGGCAGGGGTATCATGTAGTTTTGTAACGGTATGGAACATTCGTGGCAGGGATATCAGTTAGTTTTGTAGCGGTATGGACCATTCGTGGCAGTGGTATCATGTAGTTTTGTAGAGGTATGGACCTTTCGTGGCAGTGGTATCATGTAGTTTTGTAGCCGTATGAACTATTCGTGGCAAGGGTATCATGTAGTTCTGTAGCGGAATGGACCATTCGTGGCAGGGGTATCATGAAGTTCTGTAGCGGAATGGACCATTCGTGGCAGTGGTATCATGTAGTTTTGTAGCGGTATGGACCATTCGTGGCATTGGTATCATGTAGTTTTGTAGCTGTATGGACCATTCATGGCAGGGGTATCATGTAGTTTTGTAGCGGTATGAACTATTCGTGGCTGTGGTATCATGTAGTTTTGTAGCTGTATGGACCATTCATGGCAGGGGTATCATGTAGTTTTGTAGCAGTATGAACTATTCGTGGCAGGGCTATCATGTAGTTTTGCAGCGTTATGGACCATTCGTGGCAGTGGTATCATGTAGTTTTCCAGCGTTATGGACCATTCGTGGCAGTGGTATCATGTAGTTTTGTAGAGGTATGGACCTTTCGTGGCAGTGGTATCATGTAGTTTTGTTGAGGTATGGACCATTCGTGGCAGTGGTATCATGTAGTTTTGTAGAGGTATGGACCTTTCGTGGCAATGGTGTCATGTAGTTTTGTAGCGGTATGAACTATTCGTGGCAGGGGTATCATGTAGTTCTGTAGCGGAATGGACCATTCGTGGCAGGGGTTTCATCAAGTTCTGTAGCGGAATGGACCATTCGTGGCATTGGTTTCATGTAGTTTTCTAGCGGTATGGACCATTTGTGGCAGTGGTATCATGTAGTTTTGTAGCTGTATGGACCATTCATGGCAGGGGTATCATGTAGTTTTGTAGAGGTATGGACCATTCGTGGTATTGGTATCATGTAGTTTTGTAGCGGTATGGACCATTTGTGGCAGTGGTATCATGTAGTTTTGTAGCTGTATGGACCATTCATGGCAGGGGTATCATGTAGTTTTGTAACGGTATGAACCATTCGTGGCAGGGGTATCAGTTAGTTTTGTAGCGGTATGGACCATTCGTGGCAGTGGTATCATGTAGTTTTGTAGAGGTATGGACCTTTCGTGGCAGTGGTATCATGTAGTTTTGTAGCCGTATGAACTATTCGTGGCAAGGGTATCATGTAGTTCTGTAGCGGAATGGACCATTCGTGGCAGGGGTATCATGAAGTTCTGTAGCGGAATGGACCATTCGTGGCAGTGGTATCATGTAGTTTTGTAGCGGTATGGACCATTCGTGGCATTGGTATCATGTAGTTTTGTAGCTGTATGGACCATTCATGGCAGGGATATCATGTAGTTTTGTAGCGGTATGAACTATTCGTGGCTGTGGTATCATGTAGTTTTGTAGCTGTATGGACCATTCATGGCAGGGGTATCATGTAGTTTTGTAACGGTATGAACCATTCGTGGCAGGGGTATCAGTTAGTTTTGTAGCGGTATGGACCATTCGTGGCAGGGGTATCATGTAGTTTTGCAGCGTTATGGACCATTCTTGGCAGTGGTAACATGTAGTTTTATAGCGGTATGAACTATTCGTGGCTGCTGTATCATGTAGTTTTGTAGCGGTATGGACTATTCGTGGCAGGGATATCATGTAGTTTTGTAGCGGTATGGACTATTCGTGGCAGGGGTATCATGTAGTTCTGTAGCGGTATGGACCATTCGTGGCTGTGGTATCATGTAGTTTTGTAGCGGTATAGACCATTCGTGACAGGGGTATCATGTAGTTTTGTAGCGGTATGGACCATTAGTGGCAGGGGTATCATGTAGTTTTGTAGCGGTATGGACCATTCGTGGCAGGGGTACCATGTAGTTTTGTAGCGGTATGGACCATTCGTGGCAGGGGTATCGTAGTTTTGTAGCGGTTTGGACCATTCGTGGCTGTGGTATCATGTAGTTTTGTAGCGGTATGGATCATTCGTGGCAGGGGTATCATGTAGTTTTGTAGCGGTATGGACCATTCATGGCAGGGGTATCATGTAGTTTTGTAGCTGTATGGACCATTCGTGGCAGTGGTATCATGTAGTTTTGTAGCGGTATGGACCATTCGTGGCAGGGGTATCATGTAGTTTTGTAGCGGAATGGACCATTCGTGGCAGTGGTATCATGTAGTTTTGTAGCGGTATGGACCATTCGTGGCATTGGTATCATGTAGTTTTGTAGCTGTATGGACCATTCATGGCAGGGGTATCATGTAGTTTTGTAGCGGTATGAACTATTCGTGGCAGGGGTATCATGTAGTTCTGTAGCGGAATGGACCATTCGTGGCATTGGTTTCATGTAGTTTTCTAGCGGTATGGACCATTTGTGGCAGTGGTATCATGTAGTTTTGTAGCTGTATGGACCATTCATGGCAGGGGTATCATGTAGTTTTGTAGAGGTATGGACCATTCGTGGTATTGGTATCATGTAGTTTTGTAGCGGTATGGACCATTTGTGGCAGTGGTATCATGTAGTTTTGTAGCTGTATGGACCATTCATGGCAGGGGTATCATGTAGTTTTGTAACGGTATGAACCATTCGTGGCAGGGGTATCAGTTAGTTTTGTAGCGGTATGGACCATTCGTGGCAGGGGTATCGTAGTTTTGTAGCGGTTTGGACCTTTCGTGGCAGTGGTATCATGTAGTTTTGTAGCGGTATGGATCATTCGTGGCAAGGGTATCATGTAGTTCTGTAGCGGAATGGACCATTCGTGGCAGGGGTATCATGTAGTTTTGTAGCGGTATGAACTATTCGTGGCTGTGGTATCATGTAGTTTTGTAGCTGTATGGACCATTCATGGCAGGGGTATCATGTAGTTTTGTAACGGTATGAACCATTCGTGGCAGGGGTATCAGTTAGTTTTGTAGCGGTATGGACCATTCGTGGCAGGGGTATCATGTAGTTTTGCAGCGTTATGGACCATTCTTGGCAGTGGTAACATGTAGTTTTATAGCGGTATGAACTATTCGTGGCTGCTGTATCATGTAGTTTTGTAGCGGTATGGACTATTCGTGGCAGGGATATCATGTAGTTTTGTAGCGGTATGGACTATTCGTGGCAGGGGTATCATGTAGTTCTGTAGCGGTATGGACCATTCGTGGCTGTGGTATCATGTAGTTTTGTAGCGGTATAGACCATTCGTGACAGGGGTATCATGTAGTTTTGTAGCGGTATGGACCATTCGTGGCAGGGGTATCGTAGTTTTGTAGCGGTTTGGACCATTCGTGGCTGTGGTATCATGTAGTTTTGTAGCGGTATGGATCATTCGTGGCAGGGGTATCATGTAGTTTTGTAGCGGTATGGACCATTCATGGCTGGGGTATCATGTAGTTTTGTAGCTGTATGGACCATTCGTGGCAGTGGTATCATGTAGTTTTGTAGCGGTATGGACCATTCGTGGCAGGGGTATCATGTAGTTTTGTAGCGGAATGGACCATTCGTGGCAGTGGTATCATGTAGTTTTGTAGCGGTATGGACCATTCGTGGCATTGATATCATGTAGTTTTGTAGCTGTATGGACCATTCATGGCAGGGGTATCATGTAGTTTTGTAGCGGTATGAACTATTCGTGGCTGTGGTATCATGTAGTTTTGTAGCGGTATGGACTATTCGTGGCAGGGATATCATGTAGTTTTGTAGCGGTATGGACTATTCGTGGCAGGGGTATCATGTAGTTCTGTAGCGGTATGGACCATTCGTGGCTGTGGTATCATGTAGTTTTGTAGCGGTATAGACCATTCGTGACAGGGGTATCATGTAGTTTTGTAGCGGTATGGACCATTAGTGGCAGGGGTATCATGTAGTTTTGTAGCGGTATGAACTATTCGTGGCAGGGGTATCATGTAGTTCTGTAGCGGAATGGACCATTCGTGGCATTGGTTTCATGTAGTTTTCTAGCGGTATGGACCATTTGTGGCAGTGGTATCATGTAGTTTTGTAGCTGTATGGACCATTCATGGCAGGGGTATCATGTAGTTTTGTAGAGGTATGGACCATTCGTGGTATTGGTATCATGTAGTTTTGTAGCGGTATGGACCATTTGTGGCAGTGGTATCATGTAGTTTTGTAGCTGTATGGACCATTCATGGCAGGGGTATCATGTAGTTTTGTAACGGTATGAACCATTCGTGGCAGGGGTATCAGTTAGTTTTGTAGCGGTATGGACCATTCGTGGCAGGGGTATCGTAGTTTTGTAGCGGTTTGGACCTTTCGTGGCAGTGGTATCATGTAGTTTTGTAGCGGTATGGATCATTCGTGGCAAGGGTATCATGTAGTTCTGTAGCGGAATGGACCATTCGTGGCAGGGGTATCATGTAGTTTTGTAGCGGTATGAACTATTCGTGGCTGTGGTATCATGTAGTTTTGTAGCTGTATGGACCATTCATGGCAGGGGTATCATGTAGTTTTGTAACGGTATGAACCATTCGTGGCAGGGGTATCAGTTAGTTTTGTAGCGGTATGGACCATTCGTGGCAGGGGTATCATGTAGTTTTGCAGCGTTATGGACCATTCTTGGCAGTGGTAACATGTAGTTTTATAGCGGTATGAACTATTCGTGGCTGCTGTATCATGTAGTTTTGTAGCGGTATGGACTATTCGTGGCAGGGATATCATGTAGTTTTGTAGCGGTATGGACTATTCGTGGCAGGGGTATCATGTAGTTCTGTAGCGGTATGGACCATTCGTGGCTGTGGTATCATGTAGTTTTGTAGCGGTATAGACCATTCGTGACAGGGGTATCATGTAGTTTTGTAGCGGTATGGACCATTCGTGGCAGGGGTATCGTAGTTTTGTAGCGGTTTGGACCATTCGTGGCAGTGGTATCATGTAGTTTTGTAGCGGTATGGACCATTCGTGGCAGGGGTATCATGTAGTTTTGTAGCGGAATGGACCATTCGTGGCAGTGGTATCATGTAGTTTTGTAGCGGTATGGACCATTCGTGGCATTGATATCATGTAGTTTTGTAGCTGTATGGACCATTCATGGCAGGGGTATCATGTAGTTTTGTAGCGGTATGAACTATTCGTGGCTGTGGTATCATGTAGTTTTGTAGCGGTATGGACTATTCGTGGCAGGGATATCATGTAGTTTTGTAGCGGTATGGACTATTCGTGGCAGGGGTATCATGTAGTTCTGTAGCGGTATGGACCATTCGTGGCTGTGGTATCATGTAGTTTTGTAGCGGTATAGACCATTCGTGACAGGGGTATCATGTAGTTTTGTAGCGGTATGGACCATTAGTGGCAGGGGTATCATGTAGTTTTGTAGCGGTATGGACCATTCGTGGCAGGGGTACCATGTAGTTTTGTAGCGGTATGGACCATTCGTGGCAGGGGTATCGTAGTTTTGTAGCGGTTTGGACCATTCGTGGCTGTGGTATCATGTAGTTTTGTAGCGGTATGGATCATTCGTGGCAGGGGTATCATGTAGTTTTGTAGCAGTATGAACTATTCGTGGCAGGGCTATCATGTAGTTTTGTAGCGGTATGGACCATTCGTGGCAGTGGTATCATGTAGTTTTCCAGCGTCATGGACCATTCGTGGCAGTGGTATCATGTAGTTTTGTAGAGGTATGGACCATTCGTGGCAGTGGTATCATGTAGTTTTGTAGAGGTATGGACCTTTCGTGGCAGTGGTATCATGTAGTTTTGTAGCCGTATGAACTATTCGTGGCAAGGGTATCATGTAATTCTGTAGCGGAATGGACCATTCGTGGCAGGGGTATCATGAAGTTCTGTAGCGGAATGGACCATTCGTGGCAGTGGTATCATGTAGTTTTGTAGCGGTATGGACCATTCGTGGCATTGGTATCATGTCGTTTTGTAGCTGTATGGACCATTCATGGCAGGGGTATCATGTAGTTTTGTAGCAGTATGAACTATTCGTGGCAGGGATATCATGTAGTTTTGCAGCGTTATGGACCATTCGTGGCAGTGGTATCATGTAGTTTTCCAGCGTTATGGACCATTCGTGGCAGTGGTATCATGTAGTTTTGTAGAGGTATGGACCTTTCGTGCAGTGGTATCATGTAGTTTTGTTGAGGTATGGACCATTCGTGGCAGTGGTATCATGTAGTTTTGTAGAGGTATGGACCTTTCGTGGCAATGGTGTCATGTAGTTTTGTAGCGGTATGAACTATTCGTGGCAGGGGTATCATGTAGTTCTGTAGCGGAATGGACCATTCGTGGCAGGGGTTTCATGAAGTTCTGTAGCGGAATGGACCATTCGTGGCAGGGGTTTCATGTAGTTTTGTAGCGGTATGGACCATTTGTGGCAGTGGTATCATGTAGTTTTGTAGCTGTATGGACCATTCATGGCAGGGGTATCATGTAGTTTTGTAGAGGTATGGACCATTCGTGGTATTGGTATCATGTAGTTTTGTAGCGGTATGGACCATTTGTGGCAGTGGTATCATGTAGTTTTGTAGCTGTATGGACCATTCATGGCAGGGGTATCATGTAGTTTTGTAACGGTATGAACCATTCGTGGCAGGGGTATCAGTTAGTTTTGTAGCGGTATGGACCATTCGTGGCAGTGGTATCATGTAGTTTTGTAGAGGTATGGACCTTTCGTGGCAGTGGTATCATGTAGTTTTGTAGCCGTATGAACTATTCGTGGCAAGGGTATCATGTAGTTCTGTAGCGGAATGGACCATTCGTGGCAGGGGTATCATGAAGTTCTGTAGCGGAATGGACCATTCGTGGCAGTGGTATCATGTAGTTTTGTAGCGGTATGGACCATTCGTGGCATTGGTATCATGTAGTTTTGTAGCTGTATGGACCATTCATGGCAGGGGTATCATGTAGTTTTGTAGCGGTATGAACTATTCGTGGCTGTGGTATCATGTAGTTTTGTAGCTGTATGGACCATTCATGGCAGGGGTATCATGTAGTTTTGTAACGGTATGAACCATTCGTGGCAGGGGTATCAGTTAGTTTTGTAGCGGTATGGACCATTCGTGGCAGGGGTATCATGTAGTTTTGCAGCGTTATGGACCATTCTTGGCAGTGGTAACATGTAGTTTTATAGCGGTATGAACTATTCGTGGCTGCTGTATCATGTAGTTTTGTAGCGGTATGGACTATTCGTGGCAGGGATATCATGTAGTTTTGTAGCGGTATGGACTATTCGTGGCAGGGGTATCATGTAGTTCTGTAGCGGTATGGACCATTCGTGGCTGTGGTATCATGTAGTTTTGTAGCGGTATAGACCATTCGTGACAGGGGTATCATGTAGTTTTGTAGCGGTATGGACCATTAGTGGCAGGGGTATCATGTAGTTTTGTAGCGGTATGGACCATTCGTGGCAGGGGTACCATGTAGTTTTGTAGCGGTATAGACCATTCGTGACAGGGGTATCATGTAGTTTTGTAGCGGTATGGACCATTAGTGGCAGGGGTATCATGTAGTTTTGTAGCGGTATGGACCATTCGTGGCAGGGGTATCGTAGTTTTGTAGCGGTTTGGACCATTCGTGGCTGTGGTATCATGTAGTTTTGTAGCGGTATGGATCATTCGTGGCAGGGGTATCATGTAGTTTTGTAGCGGTATGGACCATTCATGGCAGGGGTATCATGTAGTTTTGTAGCGGTATGAACTATTCGTGGCTGTGGTATCATGTAGTTTTGTAGCGGTATGGACTATTCGTGGCAGGGATATCATGTAGTTTTGTAGCGGTATGGACTATTCGTGGCAGGGGTATCATGTAGTTCTGTAGCGGTATGGACCATTCGTGGCTGTGGTATCATGTAGTTTTGTAGCGGTATAGACCATTCGTGACAGGGGTATCATGTAGTTTTGTAGCGGTATGGACCATTAGTGGCAGGGGTATCATGTAGTTTTGTAGCGGTATGGACCATTCGTGGCAGGGGTACCATGTAGTTTTGTAGCGGTATGGACCATTCGTGGCAGGGGTATCGTAGTTTTGTAGCGGTTTGGACCATTCGTGGCTGTGGTATCATGTAGTTTTGTAGCGGTATGGATCATTCGTGGCAGGGGTATCATGTAGTTTTGTAGCAGTATGAACTATTCGTGGCAGGGCTATCATGTAGTTTTGTAGCGGTATGGACCATTCGTGGCAGTGGTATCATGTAGTTTTCCAGCGTCATGGACCATTCGTGGCAGTGGTATCATGTAGTTTTGTAGAGGTATGGACCATTCGTGGCAGTGGTATCATGTAGTTTTGTAGAGGTATGGACCTTTCGTGGCAGTGGTATCATGTAGTTTTGTAGCCGTATGAACTATTCGTGGCAAGGGTATCATGTAATTCTGTAGCGGAATGGACCATTCGTGGCAGGGGTATCATGAAGTTCTGTAACGGAATGGACCATTCGTGGCAGTGGTATCATGTAGTTTTGTAGCGGTATGGACCATTCGTGGCATTGGTATCATGTCGTTTTGTAGCTGTATGGACCATTCATGGCAGGGGTATCATGTAGTTTTGTAGCAGTATGAACTATTCGTGGCAGGGATATCATGTAGTTTTGCAGCGTTATGGACCATTCGTGGCAGTGGTATCATGTAGTTTTCCAGCGTTATGGACCATTCGTGGCAGTGGTATCATGTAGTTTTGTAGAGGTATGGACCTTTCGTGCAGTGGTATCATGTAGTTTTGTTGAGGTATGGACCATTCGTGGCAGTGGTATCATGTAGTTTTGTAGAGGTATGGACCTTTCGTGGCAATGGTGTCATGTAGTTTTGTAGCGGTATGAACTATTCGTGGCAGGGGTATCATGTAGTTCTGTAGCGGAATGGACCATTCGTGGCAGGGGTTTCATGAAGTTCTGTAGCGGAATGGACCATTCGTGGCAGGGGTTTCATGTAGTTTTGTAGCGGTATGGACCATTTGTGGCAGTGGTATCATGTAGTTTTGTAGCTGTATGGACCATTCATGGCAGGGGTATCATGTAGTTTTGTAGAGGTATGGACCATTCGTGGTATTGGTATCATGTAGTTTTGTAGCGGTATGGACCATTTGTGGCAGTGGTATCATGTAGTTTTGTAGCTGTATGGACCATTCATGGCAGGGGTATCATGTAGTTTTGTAACGGTATGAACCATTCGTGGCAGGGGTATCAGTTAGTTTTGTAGCGGTATGGACCATTCGTGGCAGTGGTATCATGTAGTTTTGTAGAGGTATGGACCTTTCGTGGCAGTGGTATCATGTAGTTTTGTAGCCGTATGAACTATTCGTGGCAAGGGTATCATGTAGTTCTGTAGCGGAATGGACCATTCGTGGCAGGGGTATCATGAAGTTCTGTAGCGGAATGGACCATTCGTGGCAGTGGTATCATGTAGTTTTGTAGCGGTATGGACCATTCGTGGCATTGGTATCATGTAGTTTTGTAGCTGTATGGACCATTCATGGCAGGGGTATCATGTAGTTTTGTAGCGGTATGAACTATTCGTGGCTGTGGTATCATGTAGTTTTGTAGCTGTATGGACCATTCATGGCAGGGGTATCATGTAGTTTTGTAACGGTATGAACCATTCGTGGCAGGGGTATCAGTTAGTTTTGTAGCGGTATGGACCATTCGTGGCAGGGGTATCATGTAGTTTTGCAGCGTTATGGACCATTCTTGGCAGTGGTAACATGTAGTTTTATAGCGGTATGAACTATTCGTGGCTGCTGTATCATGTAGTTTTGTAGCGGTATGGACTATTCGTGGCAGGGATATCATGTAGTTTTGTAGCGGTATGGACTATTCGTGGCAGGGGTATCATGTAGTTCTGTAGCGGTATGGACCATTCGTGGCTGTGGTATCATGTAGTTTTGTAGCGGTATAGACCATTCGTGACAGGGGTATCATGTAGTTTTGTAGCGGTATGGACCATTAGTGGCAGGGGTATCATGTAGTTTTGTAGCGGTATGGACCATTCGTGGCAGGGGTACCATGTAGTTTTGTAGCGGTATAGACCATTCGTGACAGGGGTATCATGTAGTTTTGTAGCGGTATGGACCATTAGTGGCAGGGGTATCATGTAGTTTTGTAGCGGTATGGACCATTCGTGGCAGGGGTATCGTAGTTTTGTAGCGGTTTGGACCATTCGTGGCTGTGGTATCATGTAGTTTTGTAGCGGTATGGATCATTCGTGGCAGGGGTATCATGTAGTTTTGTAGCGGTATGGACCATTCATGGCAGGGGTATCATGTAGTTTTGTAGCTGTATGGACCATTCGTGGCAGTGGTATCATGTAGTTTTGTAGCGGTATGGACCATTCGTGGCAGGGGTATCATGTAGTTTTGTAGCAGTATGAACTATTCGTGGCAGGGCTATCATGTAGTTTTGCAGCGTTATGGACCATTCGTGGCAGTGGTATCATGTAGTTTTCCAGCGTTATGGACCATTCGTGGCAGTGGTATCATGTAGTTTTGTAGAGGTATGGACCTTTCGTGGCAGTGGTATCATGTAGTTTTGTTGAGGTATGGACCATTCGTGGCAGTGGTATCATGTAGTTTTGTAGCTGTATGGACCATTCATGGCAGGGGTATCATGTAGTTTTGTAGCAGTATGAACTATTCGTGGCAGGGCTATCATGTAGTTTTGCAGCGTTATGGACCATTCGTGGCAGTGGTATCATGTAGTTTTCCAGCGTTATGGACCATTCGTGGCAGTGGTATCATGTAGTTTTGTAGAGGTATGGACCTTTCGTGGCAGTGGTATCATGTAGTTTTGTTGAGGTATGGACCATTCGTGGCAGTGGTATCATGTAGTTTTGTAGAGGTATGGACCTTTCGTGGCAATGGTGTCATGTAGTTTTGTAGTGGTATGAACTATTCGTGGCAGGGGTATCATGTAGTTCTGTAGCGGAAT
The DNA here is from genome assembly GCA_963995525.1 of Escarpia spicata. NCBI lineage: Eukaryota > Metazoa > Annelida > Polychaeta > Sabellida > Siboglinidae > Escarpia > Escarpia spicata. Next base: position 28,393,453 of record OZ023207.1, on the reverse strand, counting down.
GGACCATTCGTGGCAGGGGTTTCATGAAGTTCTGTAGCGGAATGGACCATTCGTGGCATTGGTATCATGTAGTTTTGTAGCGGTATGGACCATTTGTGGCAGTGGTATCATGTAGTTTTGTAGCTGTATGGACCATTCATGGCAGGGGTATCATGTAGTTTTGTAGAGGTATGGACCATTCGTGGCATTGGTATCATGTAGTTTTGTAGCGGTATGGACCATTTGTGGCAGTGGTATCATGTAGTTTTGTAGCTGTATGGACCATTCATGGCAGGGGTATCATGTAGTTTTGTAACGGTATGAACCATTCGTGGCAGGGGTATCAGTTAGTTTTGTAGCGGTATGGACCATTCGTGGCAGTGGTATCATGTAGTTTTGTAGAGGTATGGACCATTCGTGGCAGTGGTATCATGTAGTTTTGTAGTGGTATGAACTATTCGTGGCAGGGGTATCATGTAGTTCTGTAGCGGAATGGACCATTCGTGGCAGGGGTTTCATGAAGTTCTGTAGCGGAATGGACCATTCGTGGCAGTGGTATCATGTAGTTTTGTAGCTGTATGGACCATTCATGGCAGTGGTATCATGTAGTTTTGTAGCGGTATGGACCATTTGTGGCAGTGGTATCATGTAGTTTTGTAGCTGTATGGACCATTCATGGCAGTGGTATCATGTAGTTTTGTAGAGGTATGGACCATTCGTGGCAGTGGTATCATGTAGTTTTGTAGAGGTATGGACCTTTCGTGGCAAGGGTATCATGTAGTTCTGTAGCGGAATGGACCATTCGTGGCAGGGGTATCATGAAGTTCTGTAGCGGAATGGACCATTCGTGGCAGTGGTATCATGTAGTTTTGTAGCGGTATGGACCATTCGTGGCATTGGTATCATGTAGTTTTGTAGCTGTATGGACCATTCATGGCAGGGGTATCATGTAGTTTTGTAGCGGTATGAACTATTCGTGGCTGTGGTATCATGTAGTTTTGTAGCTGTATGGACCATTCATGGCAGGGGTATCATGTAGTTTTGTAACGGTATGAACCATTCGTGGCAGGGGTATCAGTTAGTTTTGTAGCGGTATGGACCATTCGTGGCAGGGGTATCATGTAGTTTTGCAGCGTTATGGACCATTCTTGGCAGTGGTAACATGTAGTTTTATAGCGGTATGAACTATTCGTGGCTGCTGTATCATGTAGTTTTGTAGCGGTATGGACTATTCGTGGCAGGGATATCATGTAGTTTTGTAGCGGTATGGACTATTCGTGGCAGGGGTATCATGTAGTTCTGTAGCGGTATGGACCATTCGTGGCTGTGGTATCATGTAGTTTTGTAGCGGTATAGACCATTCGTGACAGGGGTATCATGTAGTTTTGTAGCGGTATGGACCATTAGTGGCAGGGGTATCATGTAGTTTTGTAGCGGTATGGACCATTCGTGGCAGGGGTACCATGTAGTTTTGTAGCGGTATAGACCATTCGTGACAGGGGTATCATGTAGTTTTGTAGCGGTATGGACCATTAGTGGCAGGGGTATCATGTAGTTTTGTAGCGGTATGGACCATTCGTGGCAGGGGTATCGTAGTTTTGTAGCGGTTTGGACCATTCGTGGCTGTGGTATCATGTAGTTTTGTAGCGGTATGGATCATTCGTGGCAGGGGTATCATGTAGTTTTGTAGCGGTATGGACCATTCATGGCAGGGGTATCATGTAGTTTTGTAGCTGTATGGACCATTCGTGGCAGTGGTATCATGTAGTTTTGTAGCGGTATGGACCATTCGTGGCAGGGGTATCATGTAGTTTTGTAGCAGTATGAACTATTCGTGGCAGGGCTATCATGTAGTTTTGCAGCGTTATGGACCATTCGTGGCAGTGGTATCATGTAGTTTTCCAGCGTTATGGACCATTCGTGGCAGTGGTATCATGTAGTTTTGTAGAGGTATGGACCTTTCGTGGCAGTGGTATCATGTAGTTTTGTTGAGGTATGGACCATTCGTGGCAGTGGTATCATGTAGTTTTGTAGCTGTATGGACCATTCATGGCAGGGGTATCATGTAGTTTTGTAGCAGTATGAACTATTCGTGGCAGGGCTATCATGTAGTTTTGCAGCGTTATGGACCATTCGTGGCAGTGGTATCATGTAGTTTTCCAGCGTTATGGACCATTCGTGGCAGTGGTATCATGTAGTTTTGTAGAGGTATGGACCTTTCGTGGCAGTGGTATCATGTAGTTTTGTTGAGGTATGGACCATTCGTGGCAGTGGTATCATGTAGTTTTGTAGCTGTATGGACCATTCATGGCAGGGGTATCATGTAGTTTTGTAACGGTATGAACCATTCGTGGCAGGGGTATCAGTTAGTTTTGTAGCGGTATGGACCATTCGTGGCAGGGGTATCATGTAGTTTTGCAGCGTTATGGACCATTCTTGGCAGTGGTAACATGTAGTTTTATAGCGGTATGAACTATTCGTGGCTGCTGTATCATGTAGTTTTGTAGCGGTATGGACTATTCGTGGCAGGGATATCATGTAGTTTTGTAGCGGTATGGACTATTCGTGGCAGGGGTATCATGTAGTTCTGTAGCGGTATGGACCATTCGTGGCTGTGGTATCATGTAGTTTTGTAGCGGTATAGACCATTCGTGACAGGGGTATCATGTAGTTTTGTAGCGGTATGGACCATTAGTGGCAGGGGTATCATGTAGTTTTGTAGCGGTATGGACCATTCGTGGCAGGGGTACCATGTAGTTTTGTAGCGGTATAGACCATTCGTGACAGGGGTATCATGTAGTTTTGTAGCGGTATGGACCATTAGTGGCAGGGGTATCATGTAGTTTTGTAGCGGTATGGACCATTCGTGGCAGGGGTATCGTAGTTTTGTAGCGGTTTGGACCATTCGTGGCTGTGGTATCATGTAGTTTTGTAGCGGTATGGATCATTCGTGGCAGGGGTATCATGTAGTTTTGTAGCGGTATGGACCATTCATGGCAGGGGTATCATGTAGTTTTGTAGCGGTATGAACTATTCGTGGCTGTGGTATCATGTAGTTTTGTAGCGGTATGGACTATTCGTGGCAGGGATATCATGTAGTTTTGTAGCGGTATGGACTATTCGTGGCAGGGGTATCATGTAGTTCTGTAGCGGTATGGACCATTCGTGGCTGTGGTATCATGTAGTTTTGTAGCGGTATAGACCATTCGTGACAGGGGTATCATGTAGTTTTGTAGCGGTATGGACCATTAGTGGCAGGGGTATCATGTAGTTTTGTAGCGGTATGGACCATTCGTGGCAGGGGTACCATGTAGTTTTGTAGCGGTATGGACCATTCGTGGCAGGGGTATCGTAGTTTTGTAGCGGTTTGGACCATTCGTGGCTGTGGTATCATGTAGTTTTGTAGCGGTATGGATCATTCGTGGCAGGGGTATCATGTAGTTTTGTAGCAGTATGAACTATTCGTGGCAGGGCTATCATGTAGTTTTGTAGCGGTATGGACCATTCGTGGCAGTGGTATCATGTAGTTTTCCAGCGTCATGGACCATTCGTGGCAGTGGTATCATGTAGTTTTGTAGAGGTATGGACCATTCGTGGCAGTGGTATCATGTAGTTTTGTAGAGGTATGGACCTTTCGTGGCAGTGGTATCATGTAGTTTTGTAGCCGTATGAACTATTCGTGGCAAGGGTATCATGTAATTCTGTAGCGGAATGGACCATTCGTGGCAGGGGTATCATGAAGTTCTGTAACGGAATGGACCATTCGTGGCAGTGGTATCATGTAGTTTTGTAGCGGTATGGACCATTCGTGGCATTGGTATCATGTCGTTTTGTAGCTGTATGGACCATTCATGGCAGGGGTATCATGTAGTTTTGTAGCAGTATGAACTATTCGTGGCAGGGATATCATGTAGTTTTGCAGCGTTATGGACCATTCGTGGCAGTGGTATCATGTAGTTTTCCAGCGTTATGGACCATTCGTGGCAGTGGTATCATGTAGTTTTGTAGAGGTATGGACCTTTCGTGCAGTGGTATCATGTAGTTTTGTTGAGGTATGGACCATTCGTGGCAGTGGTATCATGTAGTTTTGTAGAGGTATGGACCTTTCGTGGCAATGGTGTCATGTAGTTTTGTAGCGGTATGAACTATTCGTGGCAGGGGTATCATGTAGTTCTGTAGCGGAATGGACCATTCGTGGCAGGGGTTTCATGAAGTTCTGTAGCGGAATGGACCATTCGTGGCAGGGGTTTCATGTAGTTTTGTAGCGGTATGGACCATTTGTGGCAGTGGTATCATGTAGTTTTGTAGCTGTATGGACCATTCATGGCAGGGGTATCATGTAGTTTTGTAGAGGTATGGACCATTCGTGGTATTGGTATCATGTAGTTTTGTAGCGGTATGGACCATTTGTGGCAGTGGTATCATGTAGTTTTGTAGCTGTATGGACCATTCATGGCAGGGGTATCATGTAGTTTTGTAACGGTATGAACCATTCGTGGCAGGGGTATCAGTTAGTTTTGTAGCGGTATGGACCATTCGTGGCAGTGGTATCATGTAGTTTTGTAGAGGTATGGACCTTTCGTGGCAGTGGTATCATGTAGTTTTGTAGCCGTATGAACTATTCGTGGCAAGGGTATCATGTAGTTCTGTAGCGGAATGGACCATTCGTGGCAGGGGTATCATGAAGTTCTGTAGCGGAATGGACCATTCGTGGCAGTGGTATCATGTAGTTTTGTAGCGGTATGGACCATTCGTGGCATTGGTATCATGTAGTTTTGTAGCTGTATGGACCATTCATGGCAGGGGTATCATGTAGTTTTGTAGCGGTATGAACTATTCGTGGCTGTGGTATCATGTAGTTTTGTAGCTGTATGGACCATTCATGGCAGGGGTATCATGTAGTTTTGTAACGGTATGAACCATTCGTGGCAGGGGTATCAGTTAGTTTTGTAGCGGTATGGACCATTCGTGGCAGGGGTATCATGTAGTTTTGCAGCGTTATGGACCATTCTTGGCAGTGGTAACATGTAGTTTTATAGCGGTATGAACTATTCGTGGCTGCTGTATCATGTAGTTTTGTAGCGGTATGGACTATTCGTGGCAGGGATATCATGTAGTTTTGTAGCGGTATGGACTATTCGTGGCAGGGGTATCATGTAGTTCTGTAGCGGTATGGACCATTCGTGGCTGTGGTATCATGTAGTTTTGTAGCGGTATAGACCATTCGTGACAGGGGTATCATGTAGTTTTGTAGCGGTATGGACCATTAGTGGCAGGGGTATCATGTAGTTTTGTAGCGGTATGGACCATTCGTGGCAGGGGTACCATGTAGTTTTGTAGCGGTATAGACCATTCGTGACAGGGGTATCATGTAGTTTTGTAGCGGTATGGACCATTAGTGGCAGGGGTATCATGTAGTTTTGTAGCGGTATGGACCATTCGTGGCAGGGGTATCGTAGTTTTGTAGCGGTTTGGACCATTCGTGGCTGTGGTATCATGTAGTTTTGTAGCGGTATGGATCATTCGTGGCAGGGGTATCATGTAGTTTTGTAGCGGTATGGACCATTCATGGCAGGGGTATCATGTAGTTTTGTAGCTGTATGGACCATTCGTGGCAGTGGTATCATGTAGTTTTGTAGCGGTATGGACCATTCGTGGCAGGGGTATCATGTAGTTTTGTAGCAGTATGAACTATTCGTGGCAGGGCTATCATGTAGTTTTGCAGCGTTATGGACCATTCGTGGCAGTGGTATCATGTAGTTTTCCAGCGTTATGGACCATTCGTGGCAGTGGTATCATGTAGTTTTGTAGAGGTATGGACCTTTCGTGGCAGTGGTATCATGTAGTTTTGTTGAGGTATGGACCATTCGTGGCAGTGGTATCATGTAGTTTTGTAGCTGTATGGACCATTCATGGCAGGGGTATCATGTAGTTTTGTAGCAGTATGAACTATTCGTGGCAGGGCTATCATGTAGTTTTGCAGCGTTATGGACCATTCGTGGCAGTGGTATCATGTAGTTTTCCAGCGTTATGGACCATTCGTGGCAGTGGTATCATGTAGTTTTGTAGAGGTATGGACCTTTCGTGGCAGTGGTATCATGTAGTTTTGTTGAGGTATGGACCATTCGTGGCAGTGGTATCATGTAGTTTTGTAGAGGTATGGACCTTTCGTGGCAATGGTGTCATGTAGTTTTGTAGTGGTATGAACTATTCGTGGCAGGGGTATCATGTAGTTCTGTAGCGGAATGGACCATTCGTGGCAGGGGTTTCATGAAGTTCTGTAGCGGAATGGACCATTCGTGGCATTGGTATCATGTAGTTTTGTAGCGGTATGGACCATTTGTGGCAGTGGTATCATGTAGTTTTGTAGCTGTATGGACCATTCATGGCAGGGGTATCATGTAGTTTTGTAGAGGTATGGACCATTCGTGGCATTGGTATCATGTAGTTTTGTAGCGGTATGGACCATTTGTGGCAGTGGTATCATGTAGTTTTGTAGCTGTATGGACCATTCATGGCAGGGGTATCATGTAGTTTTGTAACGGTATGAACCATTCGTGGCAGGGGTATCAGTTAGTTTTGTAGCGGTATGGACCATTCGTGGCAGTGGTATCATGTAGTTTTGTAGAGGTATGGACCATTCGTGGCAGTGGTATCATGTAGTTTTGTAGTGGTATGAACTATTCGTGGCAGGGGTATCATGTAGTTCTGTAGCGGAATGGACCATTCGTGGCAGGGGTTTCATGAAGTTCTGTAGCGGAATGGACCATTCGTGGCAGTGGTATCATGTAGTTTTGTAGCTGTATGGACCATTCATGGCAGTGGTATCATGTAGTTTTGTAGCGGTATGGACCATTTGTGGCAGTGGTATCATGTAGTTTTGTAGCTGTATGGACCATTCATGGCAGTGGTATCATGTAGTTTTGTAGAGGTATGGACCATTCGTGGCAGTGGTATCATGTAGTTTTGTAGAGGTATGGACCTTTCGTGGCAAGGGTATCATGTAGTTCTGTAGCGGAATGGACCATTCGTGGCAGGGGTATCATGAAGTTCTGTAGCGGAATGGACCATTCGTGGCAGTGGTATCATGTAGTTTTGTAGCGGTATGGACCATTCGTGGCATTGGTATCATGTAGTTTTGTAGCTGTATGGACCATTCATGGCAGGGGTATCATGTAGTTTTGTAGCGGTATGAACTATTCGTGGCTGTGGTATCATGTAGTTTTGTAGCTGTATGGACCATTCATGGCAGGGGTATCATGTAGTTTTGTAACGGTATGAACCATTCGTGGCAGGGGTATCAGTTAGTTTTGTAGCGGTATGGACCATTCGTGGCAGGGGTATCATGTAGTTTTGCAGCGTTATGGACCATTCTTGGCAGTGGTAACATGTAGTTTTATAGCGGTATGAACTATTCGTGGCTGCTGTATCATGTAGTTTTGTAGCGGTATGGACTATTCGTGGCAGGGATATCATGTAGTTTTGTAGCGGTATGGACTATTCGTGGCAGGGGTATCATGTAGTTCTGTAGCGGTATGGACCATTCGTGGCTGTGGTATCATGTAGTTTTGTAGCGGTATAGACCATTCGTGACAGGGGTATCATGTAGTTTTGTAGCGGTATGGACCATTAGTGGCAGGGGTATCATGTAGTTTTGTAGCGGTATGGACCATTCGTGGCAGGGGTACCATGTAGTTTTGTAGCGGTATAGACCATTCGTGACAGGGGTATCATGTAGTTTTGTAGCGGTATGGACCATTAGTGGCAGGGGTATCATGTAGTTTTGTAGCGGTATGGACCATTCGTGGCAGGGGTATCGTAGTTTTGTAGCGGTTTGGACCATTCGTGGCTGTGGTATCATGTAGTTTTGTAGCGGTATGGATCATTCGTGGCAGGGGTATCATGTAGTTTTGTAGCGGTATGGACCATTCATGGCAGGGGTATCATGTAGTTTTGTAGCTGTATGGACCATTCGTGGCAGTGGTATCATGTAGTTTTGTAGCGGTATGGACCATTCGTGGCAGGGGTATCATGTAGTTTTGTAGCAGTATGAACTATTCGTGGCAGGGCTATCATGTAGTTTTGCAGCGTTATGGACCATTCGTGGCAGTGGTATCATGTAGTTTTCCAGCGTTATGGACCATTCGTGGCAGTGGTATCATGTAGTTTTGTAGAGGTATGGACCTTTCGTGGCAGTGGTATCATGTAGTTTTGTTGAGGTATGGACCATTCGTGGCAGTGGTATCATGTAGTTTTGTAGCTGTATGGACCATTCATGGCAGGGGTATCATGTAGTTTTGTAGCAGTATGAACTATTCGTGGCAGGGCTATCATGTAGTTTTGCAGCGTTATGGACCATTCGTGGCAGTGGTATCATGTAGTTTTCCAGCGTTATGGACCATTCGTGGCAGTGGTATCATGTAGTTTTGTAGAGGTATGGACCTTTCGTGGCAGTGGTATCATGTAGTTTTGTTGAGGTATGGACCATTCGTGGCAGTGGTATCATGTAGTTTTGTAGAGGTATGGACCTTTCGTGGCAATGGTGTCATGTAGTTTTGTAGTGGTATGAACTATTCGTGGCAGGGGTATCATGTAGTTCTGTAGCGGAATGGACCATTCGTGGCAGGGGTTTCATGAAGTTCTGTAGCGGAATGGACCATTCGTGGCATTGGTATCATGTAGTTTTGTAGCGGTATGGACCATTTGTGGCAGTGGTATCATGTAGTTTTGTAGCTGTATGGACCATTCATGGCAGGGGTATCATGTAGTTTTGTAGAGGTATGGACCATTCGTGGCATTGGTATCATGTAGTTTTGTAGCGGTATGGACCATTTGTGGCAGTGGTATCATGTAGTTTTGTAGCTGTATGGACCATTCATGGCAGGGGTATCATGTAGTTTTGTAACGGTATGAACCATTCGTGGCAGGGGTATCAGTTAGTTTTGTAGCGGTATGGACCATTCGTGGCAGTGGTATCATGTAGTTTTGTAGAGGTATGGACCATTCGTGGCAGTGGTATCATGTAGTTTTGTAGTGGTATGAACTATTCGTGGCAGGGGTATCATGTAGTTCTGTAGCGGAATGGACCATTCGTGGCAGGGGTTTCATGAAGTTCTGTAGCGGAATGGACCATTCGTGGCATTGGTATCATGTAGTTTTGTAGCGGTATGGACCATTTGTGGCAGTGGTATCATGTAGTTTTGTAGCTGTATGGACCATTCATGGCAGTGGTATCATGTAGTTTTGTAGCTGTATGGACCATTCATGGCAGGGGTGTCATGTAGTTTTGTTGCGGTATGAACTATTCGTGGCTGTGGTATCATGTAGTTTTGTAGCTGTATGGACCATTCATGGCAGGGGTATCATGTAGTTTTTTAGCAGTATGAACTATTCGTGGCAGGGCTATCATGTAGTTTTGCAGCGTTATGGACCATTCGTGGCAGTGGTATCATGTAGTTTTCCAGCGTTATGGACCATTCGTGGCAGTGGTATCATGTAGTTTTGTAGAGGTATGGACCTTTCGGGGCAGTGGTATCATGTAGTTTTGTTGAGGTATGGACCATTCGTGGCAGTGGTATCATGTAGTTTTGTAGAGGTATGGACCTTTCGTGGCAATGGTGTCATGTAGTTTTGTAGCGGTATGAACTATTCGTGGCAGGGGTATCATGTAGTTCTGTAGCGGAATGGACCATTCGTGGCAGGGGTTTCATGAAGTTCTGTAGCGGAATGGACCATTCGTGGCATTGGTATCATGTAGTTTTGTAGCTGTATGGACCATTCATGGCAGGGGTATCATGTAGTTTTGTAGAGGTATGGACCATTCGTGGCATTGGTATCATGTAGTTTTGTAGCGGTATGGACCATTTGTGGCAGTGGTATCATGTAGTTTTGTAGCTGTATGGACCATTCATGGCAGGGGTATCATGTAGTTTTGTAACGGTATGAACCATTCGTGGCAGGGGTATCAGTTAGTTTTGTAGCGGTATGGACCATTCGTGGCAGTGGTATCATGTAGTTTTGTAGAGGTATGGACCATTCGTGGCAGTGGTATCATGTAGTTTTGTAGTGGTATGAACTATTCGTGGCAGGGGTATCATGTAGTTCTGTAGCGGAATGGACCATTCGTGGCAGGGGTTTCATGAAGTTCTGTAGCGGAATGGACCATTCGTGGCATTGGTATCATGTAGTTTTGTAGCGGTATGGACCATTTGTGGCAGTGGTATCATGTAGTTTTGTAGCTGTATGGACCATTCATGGCAGTGGTATCATGTAGTTTTGTAGAGGTATGGACCATTCGTGGCAGTGGTATCATGTAGTTTTGTAGAGGTATGGACCTTTCGTGGCAAGGGTATCATGTAGTTCTGTAGCGGAATGGACCATTCGTGGCAGGGGTATCATGAAGTTCTGTAGCGGAATGGACCATTCGTGGCAGTGGTATCATGTAGTTTTGTAGCGGTATGGACCATTCGTGGCATTGGTATCATGTAGTTTTGTAGCTGTATGGACCATTCATGGCAGGGGTATCATGTAGTTTTGTTGCGGTATGAACTATTCGTGGCTGTGGTATCATGTAGTTTTGTAGCTGTATGGACCATTCATGGCAGGGGTATCATGTAGTTTTTTAGCAGTATGAACTATTCGTGGCAGGGCTATCATGTAGTTTTGCAGCGTTATGGACCATTCGTGGCAGTGGTATCATGTAGTTTTTCAGCGTTATGGACCATTCGTGGCAGTGGTATCATGTAGTTTTGTAGAGGTATGGACCTTTCGTGGCAATGGTGTCATGTAGTTTTGTAGCGGTATGAACTATTCGTGGCAGGGGTATCATGTAGTTCTGTAGCGGAATGGACCATTCGTGGCAGGGGTTTCATGAAGTTCTGTAGCGGAATGGACCATTCGTGGCATTGGTATCATGTAGTTTTGTAGCGGTATGGACCATTTGTGGCAGTGGTATCATGTAGTTTTGTAGCGGTATGGATCATTCGTGGCAGGGGTATCATGTAGTTTTGTAGCGGTATGGACCATTCATGGCAGGGGTATCGTAGTTTTGTAGCGGTTTGGACCATTCGTGGCTGTGGTATCATGTAGTTTTGTAGCGGTATGGATCATTCGTGGCAGGGGTATCATGTAGTTTTGTAGCGGTATGGACCATTCATGGCAGGGGTATCATGTAGTTTTGTAGCTGTATGGACCATTCGTGGCAGTGGTATCATGTAGTTTTGTAGCGGTATGGACCATTCGTGGCAGGGGTATCATGTAGTTTTGTAGCAGTATGAACTATTCGTGGCAGGGCTATCATGTAGTTTTGCAGCGTTATGGACCATTCGTGGCAGTGGTATCATGTAGTTTTCCAGCGTTATGGACCATTCGTGGCAGTGGTATCATGTAGTTTTGTAGAGGTATGGACCTTTCGTGGCAGTGGTATCATGTAGTTTTGTTGAGGTATGGACCATTCGTGGCAGTGGTATCATGTAGTTTTGTAGCTGTATGGACCATTCATGGCAGGGGTATCATGTAGTTTTGTAGCAGTATGAACTATTCGTGGCAGGGCTATCATGTAGTTTTGCAGCGTTATGGACCATTCGTGGCAGTGGTATCATGTAGTTTTCCAGCGTTATGGACCATTCGTGGCAGTGGTATCATGTAGTTTTGTAGAGGTATGGACCTTTCGTGGCAGTGGTATCATGTAGTTTTGTTGAGGTATGGACCATTCGTGGCAGTGGTATCATGTAGTTTTGTAGAGGTATGGACCTTTCGTGGCAATGGTGTCATGTAGTTTTGTAGTGGTATGAACTATTCGTGGCAGGGGTATCATGTAGTTCTGTAGCGGAATGGACCATTCGTGGCAGGGGTTTCATGAAGTTCTGTAGCGGAATGGACCATTCGTAGCATTGGTATCATGTAGTTTTGTAGCGGTATGGACCATTTGTGGCAGTGGTATCATGTAGTTTTGTAGCTGTATGGACCATTCATGGCAGGGGTATCATGTAGTTTTGTAGAGGTATGGACCATTCGTGGCATTGGTATCATGTAGTTTTGTAGCGGTATGGACCATTTGTGGCAGTGGTATCATGTAGTTTTGTAGCTGTATGGACCATTCATGGCAGGGGTATCATGTAGTTTTGTAACGGTATGAACCATTCGTGGCAGGGGTATCAGTTAGTTTTGTAGCGGTATGGACCATTCGTGGCAGTGGTATCATGTAGTTTTGTAGAGGTATGGACCATTCGTGGCAGTGGTATCATGTAGTTTTGTAGTGGTATGAACTATTCGTGGCAGGGGTATCATGTAGTTCTGTAGCGGAATGGACCATTCGTGGCAGGGGTTTCATGAAGTTCTGTAGCGGAATGGACCATTCGTGGCATTGGTATCATGTAGTTTTGTAGCGGTATGGACCATTTGTGGCAGTGGTATCATGTAGTTTTGTAGCTGTATGGACCATTCATGGCAGTGGTATCATGTAGTTTTGTAGCTGTATGGACCATTCATGGCAGGGGTATCATGTAGTTTTGTTGCGGTATGAACTATTCGTGGCTGTGGTATCATGTAGTTTTGTAGCTGTATGGACCATTCATGGCAGGGGTATCATGTAGTTTTTTAGCAGTATGAACTATTCGTGGCAGGGCTATCATGTAGTTTTGCAGCGTTATGGACCATTCGTGGCAGTGGTATCATGTAGTTTTCCAGCGTTATGGACCATTCGTGGCAGTGGTATCATGTAGTTTTGTAGAGGTATGGACCTTTCGGGGCAGTGGTATCATGTAGTTTTGTTGAGGTATGGACCATTCGTGGCAGTGGTATCATGTAGTTTTGTAGAGGTATGGACCTTTCGTGGCAATGGTGTCATGTAGTTTTGTAGCGGTATGAACTATTCGTGGCAGGGGTATCATGTAGTTCTGTAGCGGAATGGACCATTCGTGGCAGGGGTTTCATGAAGTTCTGTAGCGGAATGGACCATTCGTGGCATTGGTATCATGTAGTTTTGTAGCTGTATGGACCATTCATGGCAGGGGTATCATGTAGTTTTGTAGAGGTATGGACCATTCGTGGCATTGGTATCATGTAGTTTTGTAGCGGTATGGACCATTTGTGGCAGTGGTATCATGTAGTTTTGTAGCTGTATGGACCATTCATGGCAGGGGTATCATGTAGTTTTGTAACGGTATGAACCATTCGTGGCAGGGGTATCAGTTAGTTTTGTAGCGGTATGGACCATTCGTGGCAGTGGTATCATGTAGTTTTGTAGAGGTATGGACCATTCGTGGCAGTGGTATCATGTAGTTTTGTAGTGGTATGAACTATTCGTGGCAGGGGTATCATGTAGTTCTGTAGCGGAATGGACCATTCGTGGCAGGGGTTTCATGAAGTTCTGTAGCGGAATGGACCATTCGTGGCATTGGCATCATGTAGTTTTGTAGCGGTATGGACCATTTGTGGCAGTGGTATCATGTAGTTTTGTAGCTGTATGGACCATTCATGGCAGTGGTATCATGTAGTTTTGTAGAGGTATGGACCATTCGTGGCAGTGGTATCATGTAGTTTTGTAGAGGTATGGACCTTTCGTGGCAAGGGTATCATGTAGTTCTGTAGCGGAATGGACCATTCGTGGCAGGGGTATCATGAAGTTCTGTAGCGGAATGGACCATTCGTGGCAGTGGTATCATGTAGTTTTGTAGCGGTATGGACCATTCGTGGCATTGGTATCATGTAGTTTTGTAGCTGTATGGACCATTCATGGCAGGGGTATCATGTAGTTTTGTTGCGGTATGAACTATTCGTGGCTGTGGTATCATGTAGTTTTGTAGCTGTATGGACCATTCATGGCAGGGGTATCATGTAGTTTTTTAGCAGTATGAACTATTCGTGGCAGGGCTATCATGTAGTTTTGCAGCGTTATGGACCATTCGTGGCAGTGGTATCATGTAGTTTTCCAGCGTTATGGACCATTCGTGGCAGTGGTATCATGTAGTTTTGTAGAGGTATGGACCTTTCGTGGCAATGGTGTCATGTAGTTTTGTAGCGGTATGAACTATTCGTGGCAGGGGTATCATGTAGTTCTGTAGCGGAATGGACCATTCGTGGCAGGGGTTTCATGAAGTTCTGTAGCGGAATGGACCATTCGTGGCATTGGTATCATGTAGTTTTGTAGCGGTATGGACCATTTGTGGCAGTGGTATCATGTAGTTTTGTAGCTGTATGGACCATTCATGGCAGGGGTATCATGTAGTTTTGTAGAGGTATGGACCATTCGTGGCATTGGTATCATGTTGTTTTGTAGCGGTATGGACCATTTGTGGCAGTGGTATCATGTAGTTTTGTAGCTGTATGGACCATTCATGGCAGGGGTATCATGTAGTTTTGTAACGGTATGGAACATTCGTGGCAGGGATATCAGTTAGTTTTGTAGCGGTATGGACCATTCGTGGCAGTGGTATCATGTAGTTTTGTAGAGGTATGGACCATTAGTGGCAGGGGTATCATGTAGTTTTGTAGCGGTATGGACCATTCGTGGCAGGGGTACCATGTAGTTTTGTAGCGGTATGGACCATTCGTGGCAGGGGTATCGTAGTTTTCTAGCGGTTTGGACCATTCGTGGCTGAGGTATCATGTAGTTTTGTAGCGGTATGGATCATTCGTGGCAGGGGTATCATGTAGTTTTGTAGCGGTATGGACCATTCATGGCAGGGGTATCATGTAGTTTTGTAGCTGTATGGACCATTCGTGGCAGTGGTATCATGTAGTTTTGTAGCGGTATGGACCATTCGTGGCAGGGGTATCATGTAGTTTTGTAGCGGTATGGACCATTCGTGGCATTGGTATCATGTAGTTTTGTAGCTGTATGGACCATTCATGGCAGGGGTATCATGTAGTTTTGTAGCGGTATGAACTATTCGTGGCTGTGGTATCATGTAGTTTTGTAGCTGTATGGACCATTCATGGCAGGGGTATCATGTAGTTTTGTAGCAGTATGAACTATTCGTGGCAGGGCTATCATGTAGTTTTGCAGCGTTATGGACCATTCGTGGCAGTGGTATCATGTAGTTTTGTAGAGGTATGGACCTTTCGTGGCAGTGGTATCATGTAGTTTTGTTGAGGTATGGACCATTCGTGGCAGTGGTATCATGTAGTTTTGTAGAGGTATGGACATTTCGTGGCAATGGTGTCATGTAGTTTTGTAGCGGTATGAACTATTCGTGGCAGGGGTATCATGTAGTTCTGTAGCGGAATGGACCATTCGTGGCATTGGTATCATGTAGTTTTGTAGCGGTATGGACCATTTGTGGCAGTGGTATCATGTAGTTTTGTAGCTGTATGGACCATTCATGGCAGGGGCATCATGTAATTTTGTAGCGGTATGGACCATTTGTGGCAGGGGTATCATGTAGTTTTGTAACGGTATGAACCATTCGTGGCAGGGGTATCAGTTAGTTTTGTAGCGGTATGGACCATTCGTGGCAGTGGTATCATGTAGTTTTGTAGAGGTATGGACCTTTCGTGGCAGTGGTATCATGTAGTTTTGTAGCCGTATGAACTATTCGTGGCAAGGGTATCATGTAGTTCTGTAGCGGAATGGACCATTCGTGGCAGGGGTATCATGAAGTTTTGTAGCGGTATGGACCATTCGTGGCATTGGTATCATGTAGTTTTGTAGCTGTATGGACCATTCGTGGCAGTGGTATCATGTAGTTTTCCAGCGTTATGGACCATTCGTGGCAGTGGTATCATGTAGTTTTCCAGCGTATTGGACCATTCGTGGCAGTGGTATCATGTAGTTTTCCAGCGGTATGGACCATTCGTGGCAGTGGTATCATGTAGTTTTGTAGCGGTATGGACCATTCGTGGCAGTGGTATCATGTAGTTTTCCAGCGTCATGGACCATTCGTGGCAGTGGTATCATGTAGTTTTGTAGAGGTATGGACCATTCGTGGCAGTGGTATCATGTAGTTTTGTAGAGGTATGGACCTTTCGTGGCAGTGGTATCATGTAGTTTTGTAGCCGTATGAACTATTCGTGGCAAGGGTATCATGTAGTTCTGTAGCGGAATGGACCATTCGTGGCAGGGGTATCATGAAGTTCTGTAGCGGAATGGACCATTCGTGGCAGTGGTATCATGTAGTTTTGTAGCGGTATGGACCATTCGTGGCATTGGTATCATGTAGTTTTGTAGCTGTATGGACCATTCATGGCAGAGGTATCATGTAGTTTTGTAGCGGTATGAACTATTCGTGGCTGTGGTATCATGTAGTTTTGTAGCTGTATGGACCATTCATGGCAGGGGTATCATGTAGTTTTGTAGCAGTATGAACTATTCGTGGCAGGGCTATCGTGTAGTTTTGAAGCGTTATGGACCATTCGTGGCAGTGGTATCATGTAGTTTTCCAGCGTTATGGACCATTCGTGGCAGTGGTATCATGTAGTTTTGTAGAGGTATGGACCTTTCGTGGCAGTGGTATCGTGTAGTTTTGTTGAGATATGGACCATTCCTGGCAGTGGTATCATGTAGTTTTGTAGAGGTATGGACCTTTCGTGGCAGTGGTGTCATGTAGTTTTGTAGCGGTATGAACTATTCGTGGCAGGGGTATCATGTAGTTCTGTAGCGGAATGGACCATTCGTGGCAGGGGTTTCATGAAGTTCTGTAGCGGAATGGACCATTCGTGGCATTGGTATCATGTAGTTTTGTAGCGGTATGGACCATTTGTGGCAGTGGTATCATGTAGTTTTGTAGCTGTATGGACCATTCATGGCAGGGGTATCATGTAGTTTTGTAGAGGTATGGACCATTCGTGGCATTGGTATCATGTAGTTTTGTAGCGGTATGGACCATTTGTGGCAGTGGTATCATGTAGTTTTGTAGCTGTATGGACCATTCATGGCAGGGGTATCATGTAGTTTTGTAACGGTATGAACCATTCGTGGCAGGGGTATCAGTTAGTTTTGTAGCGGTATGGACCATTCGTGGCAGGGGTATCATGTAGTTTTGCAGCGTTATGGACCATTCTTGGCAGTGGTAACATGTAGTTTTATAGCGGTATGAACTATTCGTGGCTGTGGTATCATGTAGTTTTGTAGCGGTATGGACCATTCGTGGCAGGGATATCATGTAGTTTTGTAGCGGTATGGACTATTCGTGGCAGGGGTATCATGTAGTTCTGTAGCGGTATGGACCATTCGTGGCTGTGGTATCATGTAGTTTTGTAGCGGTATAGACCATTCGTGACAGGGGTATCATGTAGTTTTGTAGCGGTATGGACCATTAGTGGCAGGGGTATCATTTAGTTTTGTAGCGGTATGGACCATTCGTGGCAGGGGTACCATGTAGTTTTGTAGCGGTATGGACAATTCGTGGCATGGGTATCGTAGTTTTGTAGCTGTTTGGACCATTCGTGGCTGTGGTATCATGTAGTTTTGTAGCGGTATGGATCATTCGTGGCAGGGGTATCATGTAGTTTTGTAGAGGTATGGACCATTCATGGCAGGGGTATCATGTAGTTTTGTAGCTGTATGGACTATTCGTGGCAGTGGTATCATGTAGTTTTGTAGCGGTATGGACCATTCGTGGCAGGGGTATCATGTAGTTTTGTAGCGGTATGGACCATTCGTTGTAGGGGCATCATGTACTTTTGTAGCGGTATTGACCATTCGTGGCAGTGGTATCATGTAGTTTTGTAGTGGTATGGAGTTACAAGGGATAGTTCAAATATTGAATAAAAGTAGTTGCTATAAATTAATTTGTGGAAAGAGGTCTGTATGACTGGGTTATTAATTCACAATCTCTTGAAGATTGCCCCATGTAACGGCAGGGTACATCCCTTCTGAAGATTCTTGAACCAACCAAACTGTGTCTGAAATTAGCAAAAAAGAACAGGCCCAGCTTTTTTGAAGTTCCACAGATAAATTTTGAAGTGACCCTGCTGAATTTGAAATGGCCCGACTAATTTACAAATCACAAGGACATATTTCCATTTTTCCATATTCTTTAATTACACACGTGAAAGTCTATGATTTAAATTTAACATGTAAGTGCATAAGATTTCAAAAAGTAATAATTTTAACATTAAGTATATGTACACAAAGATGATAGAGGAAAGTTACACTAGCATAATATAACTTAGAATTGCGTATATATATATATATATATATATATATATATATTAATATGCATAAATAAAACTAGACCATGAAAAATGTACACACATGTATGTAATGACACTATGATAATAAAGTGCAAATTATAAAATAATATTTTTAATTACCAAACTAGCCTATAATAATAATAATGTTCCAAATGTATATCTTGATTGTTGAAACTCAAAGCTGGATACGATATTTAACTGTAGTGGCATTGCACTCGGATGCATGTATACATTACATTTGCCACCTTTTATAGGTGTTTCTCGGTTTATTCGCTAGGTGACACAACCAAACTACGTGGCCTTTACCTTGCCGATGTTGGACACGTTATGAAATACATTTTTGTTACCAGTCAAATTTGGAATTAGGCCGCATTTATTTGTAGATAAAGAACAACATGCTTCCCTAATTCTGACTAACACATGTCTTCCATCGTATCTGTTAGCATGGTGTTATGTTTTGTTCCAAACTGTAATCATTATTCTGAAAGTCATACTTGTAGTTCTTTATGGTTCCCATAAGTTGAAAGTGAGAAATATATATGGGTGAAACAAATTAGGTATTTTATGTATTCTGGTATATAACAACGATATCTTAGCGCAAGCTAAGTATTTGATAATATCCTGAAATATGGAACACAATCTATTTCAGGCTGAGAAGTCAGGGAGCGGTAATTAAGTTGGCGTTTTTGGTGAGCCTGAAGCGGAGGTGCAATTGCCTGGTTTAAACATGGTTTTGAGTTGTTTTAACCAAGATTGTAATCATAATTTTGTGATCCACAAGTACATGTTTATCGATTTTTAAAAGCTGCAAGAAGAATGCAATTATAGATAATAATAAGATATTCTAAACAAATATGTTATTGAGAAAACCATTCATACTCCCCCGGTGACCACTTCCTGATAATCCATGGGTATCCATGTTAATTCACAATTAACAAAAACCCATTTGTAGGGGGATTTAGCCTCGTCAAACAAACCGCTAGCATCGCTAACTTTTGTTCATATATGGCTAATGGTTTCACTAGGCCTCTATCTCTGCACTTGCTGCTTTCTTCCCAGAAGAGTCCAAACCGCTTAAAAGGGGAGAAAATCACGTCAGGTCTGATCATATTAATAGTTTCCCTTATTTTCCAAACGTTCTTCGAGGTTTGGCGCGTGCTATTATGTAGGAGAAATAATTCAGCACTTTGAAAATATGCTATGAAAACTATAAGAAATTGGTCCAAATCCAAGACAATAACCAGTTTTTGTGGTAGCAAGGGTGACAGTTATATGTTCATAGACATTTGTGGAGTTAATTATTATTATATGCAACACATATAATTCATGTTACTGTTAATTAACTGCATAATTTGTTTATTAACTTTGTGTAGTTTGTAATTTTGTAAACAACATATTTACATTTACAAATGTGTTAATAGTCATGTTGTTGACATTTTACATGATATGCATCAGAACGTGATGAATACATCATCAAAACCCTCTGCAGGCTCACACAAAAATCCAACTGCACCCCTCTTGAGGCTCACTAAAATCCCCATCTGTATCCCCACATGAGGTTCCCCAAAACCCTCCGACTGCATCCTCATTGATGGTGAACAAAAAATGTCAACTTATATAATGACCGCTCCCTAACTTCTCAGCCTGAAACTTATTTTGTTCCTTATTTCACGATATTACCAAATCCTTCGATATTGGCAATTTCGCACATGAATTAAATAGTATTGACATGTTCTCCTTTCGCATTTTGCAGTGAAAATAGCGTGGTACAGAACAGAAAACTGTGGCGCACCGCGGCCGATATTCTCAATGCGATAAAACAGCTTGTGTTACAACATTATTTTCTCGTTCCAGAATATTAATATGCTAAGCGGCACAACGTCATCACTTCGGTTCTCTATTGAAAGCAACCATTCATGTTATAAAGTTCAGTTTGACGTTTCGTTTACCATCTCCTATAACTGAGTCATGTCTAACAATTTTAATGAATTATGCATCGGATGAAGCCTAGCCGTGTCCGCCTAAATAAACCGGTGGTGTTTGTGAACCAGCGGCGTCGGGCCAACTACTTGAACATTTCGGTGAATTGAATCGGCGGGACGGATTTTGAATCAGCGGCTTCCGATTCAAAGGCCTTAATTTCGAACACTGCCAGTGCCAGATCTGACGAAAACGTGACAATGCTAAACAATGCAATGAACCTTGGACTGTCACATGAAGCACTGCTCAACCAGCAGCCGTTGATGGGCTGTAGGGGAAGATGGGGACCCATGAGCCATGTTTCACGTGTTCAGCGATACATCAAAATATAATAGTTGTTAACATTAAAATTGCACGATCATGTAAATATGTATGTCCTCTATGAGGGTCGTGAAATTTGTGAGGCTAGGTTATGTTAATTTCTGAATACATGAATAAATGTTTTTTGGCAAACTACAAAAAAAGTGTGTCTTCGCACTTTGACATTCTGTAGACACCACAAAAATGTCCGTACAGCCATCTTTTAAGTGCTGATGAAAAGCAGTCCAATTATCTGTAAGTTGCCACCTCAGTCTACTACAATGGTCCAATAGTTTTAGAAATGTACTCTTTGAAATATGAGGAGTTCCCCAAAACGCGTGTCTTGTGATTATCCACTTCTTATGCCACTGATTTAACTATTATTTATGGCATTAGAACCTTTCTTTTGTGTCTGTGTTACAGAAAATACATGAAATTGTGATATGTTTACATTCAATCTATGAAAATGTTGGAAACATTGTTTTGAGGGACCAATTTATGTTGTCCACAGATTTGCTGTTTATTACAACATCCAATATAAATAAAATTAAAACACATCAACAAACATGATATTAGAAGGACTTAATGTTCCTGAGCTATAGGGGATGGTTATGTCTGTGTAGGCCACGGGTGGTAGGCTTAAGACTAAATATAGGGTAGACCACTGTAAGAGAAGTTTATAAAATAAAAATGCATTAATTAGAGTTTAACTACTAAAACAATACAAAAGGTTACTCTGTCTTGGTCTCACTACACGACCACAAAGTCAACTCAAACTGATACTCAACAGTGTCTAGTCTTTAACCACATAAAGTTCCAAATAAAACTTAATCACATACGACCAAAAGGTTACTAAAAGAACACTTATTACCGAAAGAAAAGACTAAAGACAATACAGTTAATGACCACATAAAAGAATCAACCAAAGAAAGACGACTGGCCACAATCAGGAGTGGGCCATGACTTGTGACTGCCTGTACAGATACAAAAGAAAGACGACTGGCCACAATCAGGAGTGGGCCATGACTTGTGACTGCCTGTACAGATACAAAAGAAAGACGACTGGCCACAATGAGGAGTGGGCCAGGACTTGTGACTGCCTGTACAGATACAAAAGAAAGACGACTGGCCACAATAAGAAGTGGGCCATGACTTGTGACTGCCTGTACAGATACAAAAGAAAGACGACTGGCCACAATGAGGAGTGGGCCAGGACTTGTGACTGCCTGTACAGATACAAAAGAAAGACGACTGGCCACAATAAGGAGTGGGCCAGGACTTGTGACTGCCTGTACAGATACAAAAGAAAGAAGACTGGCCACAATCAGGAGTGGGCCAGGACTTGTGACTGCCTGTACAGATACAAAAGAAAGAAGACTGACCACAATCAGGAGTGGGCCATGACTTGTGTCTGCCTGTACAGATACAAAAGAAAGACGACTGACCACAATCAGGAGTGGGCCATGACTTGTGACTGCCTGTACAGATACAAAAGAAAGACGACTGGCCACAATCAGGAGTGGGCCATGACTTGTGACTGCCTGTACAGATACAAAAGAAAGACGACTGGCCACAATCAGGAGTGGGCCATGACTTGTGACTGCCTGTACAGATACAAAAGAAAGACGACTGGCCACAATCAGGAGTGGGCCATGACTTGTGACTGCCTGTACATATACAAAAGTAAGACGACTGACCACAATCAGGAGTGGGCCATGACTTGTGACTGCCTGTACAGATACAAAAGAAAGACGACTGGCCACAAGGAGGAGTGGGCCAGGACTTGTGACTGCCTGTACATATACAAAAGAAAGACGACTGGCCACAATCAGGAGTGGGCCAGGACTTGTGACTGCCTGTACATATACAAAAGAAAGACGACTGGCCACAATCAGGAGTGGGCCAGGACTTGTGACTGCCTGTACAGATACAAAAGAAAGACGACTGGCCACAATCAGGAGTGGGCCAGGACTTGTGACTGCCTGTACAGATACAAAAGAAAGACGACTGGCCACAATGAGGAGTGGGCCAGGACTTGTGACTGCCTGTACAGATACAAAAGAAAGACGACTGACCACAATCAGGAGTGGGCCATGACTTGTGACTGGCTGTACAGATACAAAAGAAAGACGACTGGCCACAATCAGGAGTGGGCCATGACTTGTGACTGCCTGTACAGATACAAAAGAAAGACGACTGACCACAATCAGGAGTGGGCCATGACTTGTGACTGCCTGTACAGATACAAAAGAAAGACGACTGACCACAATCAGGAGTGGGCCATGACTTGTGACTGCCTGTACAGATACAAAAGAAAGACGACTGACCACAATCAGGAGTGGGCCATGACTTGTGACTGCCTGTACAGATACAAAAGAAAGACGACTGGCCACAATGAGGAGTGGGCCAGGACTTGTGACTGCCTGTACAGATACAAAAGAAAGACGACTGGCCACAATGAGGAGTGGGCCAGGACTTGTGACTGCCTGTACAGATACAAAAGTAAGACGACTGGCCACAATGAGGAGTGGGCCGGGACTTGTGACTGCCTGTACAGATACAAAAGAAAGACGACTGGCCACAATCAGGAGTGGGCCATGACTTGTGACTGCCTGTACAGATACAAAAGAAAGACGACTGACCACAATCAGGAGTGGGCCAGGACTTGTGACTGCCTGTACAGATACAAAAGAAAGACGACTGGCCACAATGAGGAGTGGGCCAGGACTTGTGACTGCCTGTACAGATACAAAAGAAAGATGACTGGCCACAATCAGGAGTGGGCCAGGACTTGTGACTGCCTGTACAGATACAAAAGAAAGACGACTGGCCACAATGAGGAGTGGGCCAGGACTTGTGACTGCCTGTACAGATACAAAAGAAAGACGACTGACCACAATCAGGAGTGGGCCATGACTTTTGACTGCCTGTACAGATACAAAAGAAAGACGACTGGCCACAATGAGGAGTGGGCCGGGACTTGTGACTGCCTGTACAGATACAAAAGAAAGACGACTGACCACAATCAGGAGTGGGCCAGGACTTGTGACTGCCTGTACAGATACAAAAGAAAGACGACTGGCCACAATCAGGAGTGGGCCATGACTTGTGACTGCCTGTACAGATACAAAAGAAAGACGACTGGCCACAATGAGGAGTGGGCCGGGTCTTGTGACTGCCTGTACAGATACAAAAGAAAGACGACTGACCACAATCAGGAGTGGGCCAGGACTTGTGACTGCCTGTACAGATACAAAAGAAAGACAACTGGTCACAATGGGAATCATTACACTAGTCTCTGGGGACTAATCTGGCTGCCTGCCATGGTGATTAATCAAGATAACATCAACAGATGGAGTGTAGGTGCCTTTTGGCAGCAGAACCATTGGGGTTCTAATCTAATCAATTATAATCAAAATGCACAATACCCATATAATGTCTTATATTCAATGTTGTATTAACACAACTACTAAAACAATATATGCTTAAGAAAACTAACCATTATTAAAATAGACTTTCTATACCATTCCAACAATTGCTGACGGCCATCTTGCCAAAGCTTATTAAGACATTCCTCCCAGAGACAGAGATCAGCAGTCCAGTCTCCATCTCCCTCATAATCAGCAATCAAAGTCATTACTAAGTAATTACAGCTAAACATGTAAATCACTTACATCCATGGATGCCCAGTTCTCTACCACACATTATGATACAATTATAAATGGAAAGTACTGCTTTATAAAATGTAAATCACAATTCGAAACTTACCAAAACCACAGGGGTTGTTGATTGTAGAAGGTGCCTGGGTCCCACTGACTGGGGCAGTTAGGCCCCCCCAACCCTCCCCCCGACCACATGTGACCACTGTCAACAAATTAGGTTTAAACAACTCAGTAATTATTACTGTGATCAGCAACCTGTCCAGTGACTATAACTAGCAACAAGATAACTATGTAGATGAAGAATAATTAATAAACTGTGTTCACTCAAATGTGATACGTTATCATAGGTGCTGCCATGTGGTGGTGATTATTAAAACTACAATATATTTCTAGTGACCGTGTCACATCTGTGTAAAAAAAAAAAATTCTGTACAACTTCCAACCAAAAAAATCATCAGGCATGTTTGAAATCATAGAAATGTTGCGATGCTTTTAAGACATGTTGATCATGCCATCCGCTTTCTCCTAAACTATACGCTTCTCATAATGTTTGTCTACAGTACCTTTTGGATTATGCTACAAGAAGTCAAACAGTACAATCTTTCTCCTAAACTATACACTTCTCATTATGTTTGTTACCAGTACCGGTTGGATTATGCTACAAGAAGTCAAACAGTACAATCTTTCTCCTAAACTATACACTTCTCATAATATTTGTCTACAGTACCTTTTGGATTATGCTACAAGAAGTCAAACAGTACAATCTTTCTCCTAAACTATACACTTCTCATTATGTTTGTTACCAGTACCGGTTGGATTATGCTACAAGAAGTCAAACAGTGCAATCTTTCTCCTAAACTATACACTTCTCATTATGTTTGTTACCAGTACCGGTTGGATTATGCTATGAGAAGTCAAACAGTACAATCTTTCTCCTAAACTATACACTTCTCATTATGTTTGTTACCAGTACCGGTTGGATTATGCTATGAGAAGTCAAACAGTGCAATCTTTCTCCTAAACTATACACTTCTCATAATGTTTGTTACCAGTACCGGTTGGATTATGCTATGAGAAGTCAAACAGTACAATCTTTCTCCTAAACTATACACTTCTCATTATGTTTGTTACCAGTACCGGTTGGATTATGCTATGAGAAGTCAAACAGTGCAATCTTTCTCCTAAACTATACACTTCTCATAATGTTTGTTACCAGTACCGGTTGGATTATGCTACAAGAAGTCAAACAGTACAATCTTTCTCCTAAACTATACACTTCTCATTATGTTTGTTACCAGTACCGGTTGGATTATGCTATGAGAAGTCAAACAGTGCAAATCTTCCCACATCTGTATTGTAATTTGTGCCCATTAGCTCAGCTATATATGACACACTACAATGTTTAATCTACTTCAACGCTCAAGCATGTATGTAAGTTGTCACCAACACAGCTATATATGACACACTACAATGTTTAATCTACTTCAACGGTCAAGCATGTATGTAAGTTGTCACCAACACAGCTATATATGACACACTACAATGTTTAATCTACTTCAACACTCAAGCATGTATGTAAGTTGTCACCAACACAGCTATATATGACACACTACAATGTTTAATCTACTTCAACGGTCAAGCATGTATGTAAGTTGTCACCAACACAGCTATATATGACACACTACAATGTTTAATCTACTTCAACGCTCAAGCATGTATGTAAGTTGTCACCAACACAGCTATATATGACACACTACAATGTTTAATCTACTTCAACGGTCAAGCATGTATGTAAGTTGTCACCAACACAGCTATATATGACACACTACAATGTTTAATCTACTTCAACGGTCAAGCATGTATGTAAGTTGTCACCAACACAGCTATATATGACACACTACAATGTTTAATCTACTTCAACACTCAATCATGTATGTAAGTTGTTACCAACACAGCTATATATGACACACTACAATGTTTAATCTACTTCAACGGTCAAGCATGTATGTAAGTTGTCACCAACACAGCTATATATGACACACTACAATGTTTAATCTACTTCAACGGTCAAGCATGTATGTAAGTTGTCACCAACACAGCTATATATGACACACTACAATGTTTAATCTACTTCAACGCTCAAGCATGTATGTAAGTTGTCACCAACACAGCTATATATGACACATTACAGTGTTTAATCTACTTCAACGGTCAAGCATGTATGTAAGTTGTCACCAACACAGCTATATATGACACACTACAGTGTTTAATCTACTTCAACGGTCAAGCATGTATGTAAGTTGTCACCAACACAGCTATATATGACACACTACAATGTTTAATCTACTTCAACGCTCAAGCATGTATGTAAGTTGTCACCAACACAGCTATATATGACACATTACAGTGTTTAATCTACTTCAACGCTCAAGCATGTATGTAAGTTGTCACCAACACAGCTATATATGACACACTACAATGTTTAATCTACTTCAACGGTCAAGCATGTATGTAAGTTGTCACCAACACAGCTATATATGACACACTACAGTGTTTAATCTACTTCAACGGTCAAGCATGTATGTAAGTTGTCACCAACACAGCTATATATGACACACTACAATGTTTAATCTACTTCAACGCTCAAGCATGTATGTAAGTTGTCACCAACACAGCTATATATGACACATTACAGTGTTTAATCTACTTCAACGGTCAAGCATGTATGTAAGTTGTCACCAACACAGCTATATATGACACATTACAATGTTTAATCTACTTCAACGCTCAAGCATGTATGTAAGTTGTCACCAACACAGCTATATATGACACACTACAATGTTTAGTCTACTTCAACGCTCAAGCATGTATGTAAGTTGTCACCAACACAGCTATATATGACACACTACAATGTTTAGTCTACTTCAACGGTCAAGCATGTATGTAAGTTGTCACCAACACAGCTATATATGACACACTACAATGTTTAGTCTACTTCAACGGTCAAGCATGTATGTAAGTTGTCACCAACACAGCTATATATGACACACTACAATGTTTAGTCTACTTCAACGGTCAAGCATGTATGTAAGTTGTCACCAACACAGCTATATATGACACACTACAATGTTTAGTCTACTTCAACGGTCAAGCATGTATGTAAGTTGTCACCAACACAGCTATATATGACACACTACAATGTTTAATCTACTTCAACGGTCAAGCATGTATGTAAGTTGTCACCAACACAGCTATATATGACACACTACAATGTTTAGTCTACTTCAACGGTCAAGCATGTATGTAAGTTGTCACCAACACAGCTATATATGACACACTACAATGTTTAGTCTACTTCAACGCTCAAGCATGTATGTAAGTTGTCACCAACACAGCTATATATGACACACTACAATGTTTAATCTACTTCAACGCTCAAGCATGTATGTAAGTTGTCACCAACACAGCTATATATGACACACTACAATGTTTAGTCTACTTCAACGCTCAAGCATGTATGTAAGTTGTCACCAACACAGCTATATATGACACACTACAATGTTTAGTCTACTTCAACGGTCAAGCATGTATGTAAGTTGTCACCAACACAGCTATATATGACACACTACAATGTTTAGTCTACTTCAACGGTCAAGCATGTATGTAAGTTGTCACCAACACAGCTATATATGACACACTACAATGTTTAGTCTACTTCAACGGTCAAGCATGTATGTAAGTTGTCACCAACACAGCTATATATGACACACTACAATGTTTAGTCTACTTCAACGGTCAAGCATGTATGTAAGTTGTCACCAACACAGCTATATATGACACACTACAATGTTTAATCTACTTCAACGGTCAAGCATGTATGTAAGTTGTCACCAACACAGCTATATATGACACACTACAATGTTTAGTCTACTTCAACGGTCAAGCATGTATGTAAGTTGTCACCAACACAGCTATATATGACACACTACAATGTTTAGTCTACTTCAACGCTCAAGCATGTATGTAAGTTGTCACCAACACAGCTATATATGACACACTACAATGTTTAATCTACTTCAACGCTCAAGCATGTATGTAAGTTGTCACCAACACAGCTATATATGACACACTACAGTGTTTAATCTACTTCAACGGTCAAGCATGTATGTAAGTTGTCACCAACACAGCTATATATGACACACTACAATGTTTAATCTACTTCAACGCTCAAGCATGTATGTAAGTTGTCACCAACACAGCTATATATGACACACTACAATGTTTAATCTACTTCAACGCTCAAGCATGTATGTAAGTTGTCACCAACCTGGATTTTTGTTTTGTAAAGAATGTATGACTATTATATCAACTAAATTTATTTGAAGTCACTGGTGTCCACTGTCCAGACAGTGGTGCTCTGTTGAATAAAAAAGCTAAATGTCCCATACATAACTGTTGTATATTCAGACACTACAGTAAAACGTACTCGTGGTTCTTAGGGTTGGCACTCAACTGAACTTTATTTTCATAACTCCGTGTCACTACTCACATAGTTCTCAACTGCACCCTGTATCACTACGCATCACTATAGACCCTACATGTAGTCCACCATATAGACATGCATATATAACATTTCCCTCCAGGACTAATTATGAAAAAGTCTACTAATATTACTCACTAGTATAACTTATTATGTGTGCCTAGGGCAAAACTATAGCAAACTGATCTACCCGATGAACGTAGTAACATATTTATGTACTAGCAATGTAATTCAATAAAACAATAACATTTAACCATGTTACTGCCTGAGTCCTATCATGAGCTGCTTGCTGTTGGGGGCGTCTTATGTCAACTCGTTGTAGTTCCTCTGATTCAGTGATGACATAGAACCCACCAAGTACCCCACCAAGTACCCCACCAAGTACCCCACCAAGTGCCCCACCAAGTGCCCCACCAAGTACCCCACCAAGTACCCCACCAAGTACCCCACCAAGTACCCCACCAAGTACCCCACCAAGTACCCCACCAAGTACCCCACCAAGTACCCCACCAAGTGCCCCACCAAGTGCCCCACCAAGTACCCCACCAAGTACCCCACCAATTGCCTCACCAAGTGCCCCACCAAGTGCCCCACCAAGTACCCCACCAAGTACCCCACCAAGTACCCCACCAAGTGCCCCACCAAGTACCCCACCAAGTACCCCACCAAGTGCCCCACCAAGTACCCCACCAAGTACCCCACCAAGTGCCCCACCAAGTGCCCCACCAAGTACCCCATCAAGTACCCCACCAAGTGCCCCACCAAGTACCCCACCAAGTACCCCACCAAGTACCCCACCAAGTACCCCACCAAGTACCCCAACAAGTACCCCACCAAGTATCCCACTAAGTACTCGTGATGATCAGTCACTGCAGTCAGTGGTAACTCTGTCAGAGGCATGTTAGTCGAGTTTACCCTTGAATTTAACTGATCAATGTGCACCCACTTATCTTTCCCGTTGTAATCTCGAACCCATACCATGTCTCCTTCCCTGAATTATCTACGGAACACTTTGTTGCTAGGCTGGAGCTGACAGTTTGAAAACTTTGACTGGTACACATGATGAACAGGTATCATCGATATTGCAGACCCTGTATCAAGCTCCTTGGCTAACACTACATTATTCACAGTTGGATGTACAATGATAGCAGATGCGTCAACAATCATGCAATCGGTTTCACAATCATGCAGTGCATGCACATCTAGCACGTTTGAAACGTCATTCTGACTATCGTCAGTGTCGACTGTCACAGACACAGTATGCACCAGTCGCTGTCGCTCAGTGTATTTGTGTTTACCACACTCACGTTTGCCTTGCACTTGGCACATCTTGGCAAAGTATCGACTGTCACAGACACAGTATGCACCGGTTGCTGTCGCTCAGTGTTCTTGTGTTTACCACACTCACGTTTGCCTTGCACTTGGCACATCTTGGCAAAGTATCGACTGTCACAGACACAGTATGCACCGGTTGCTGTCGCTCAGTGTGCTTGTGTTTACCACACTCACGTTTGCCTTGCACTTGGCACATCTTGGCAAAGTATCGACTGTCACAGACACAGTATGCACCGGTTGCTGTCGCTCAGTGTTCTTGTGTTTACCACACTCACGTTTGCCTTGCACTTGGCACATCTTGGCAAAGTATCGACTGTCACAGACACAGTATGCACCGGTTGCTGTCGCTCAGTGTTCTTGTGTTTACCACACTCACGTTTGCCTTGCACTTGGCACATCTTGGCAAAGTATCGACTGTCACAGACACAGTATGCACCGGTCGCTGTCGCTCAGTGTTCTTGTGTTTGCCACACTCACGTTTGCCTTGCACTTGGCACATCTTGGCAAAGTATCGACTGTCACAGACACAGTATGCACCGGTCGCTGTCGCTCAGTGTTCTTGTGTTTACCACACTCACGTTTGCCTTACACTTGGCACATCTTGGCAAAGTATCGACTGTCACAGACACAGTATGCACCGGTCGCTGTCACTCAGTGTTCTTGTGTTTACCACACTCACGTTTGTCTTGCACTTGGCACATCTTGGCAAAGTATCGACTGTCACAGACACAGTATGCACCAGTCGCTGTCACTCAGTGTTCTTGAGTTTAAAACACTCACGTTTGCCTTGCACTTGGCACATCTTGGCAAAGTATCAACTGTCACAGACACAGTATGCACCGGTCGCTGTCGCTCAGTGTTCTTGAGTTTACCACACTCACGTTTGTCTTGCACTTGGCACATCTTGGCAAAGTATCAACTGTCACAGACACAGTATGCACCGGTCGCTGTCACTCAGTGTTCTTGAGTTTACCACACTCACGTTTGCCTTGCACTTGGCAGATCTTGGCAAAGTATCAACTGTCACACACACAATATGCACCGGTCGCTGTCGCTCAGTATTCTTGTGTTTACCACACTCACGTTTGCCTTGCACTTGGCACATCTTGGCAAAGTATCGACTGTCACAGTCACAGTATGAACCAGTCGCTGTCGCTCAGTGTTCTTGTGTTTACCACACTCACGTTTGCCTTGCACTTGGCACATCTTGGCAAAGTATCGACTGTCACAGACACAGTATGCACCGGTCGCTGTTGCTCAGTGTTCTTGTGTTTACCACACTCACGTTTGCCTTGCACTTGGCACATCTTGGCAAAGTATCGACTGTCACAGTCACAGTATGCACCAGTCGCTGTCGCTCAGTGTTCTTGTGTTTACCACACTCACGTTTGCCTTGCACTTGGCTCATCTTGGCAAAGTATCGACTGTCACAGACACAGTATGCACCGATCACTGTCACTCAGTGTTCTTGTGTTTACCACACTCACGTTTGCCTTGCACTTGGCACATCTTGGCAAAGTATCGACTGTCACAGTCACAGTATGCACCAGTCGCTGTCGCTCAGTGTTCTTGAGTTTACCACATTCACGTTTGCCTTGCACTTGGCACATCTTGGCAAAGTATCGACTGTCATAGACACAGTATGCATCGGCCGCTGTCGCTCAGTGTTCTTGTGTTTACCACATTCACGTTTGCCTTGCACTTGGCACATCTTGGCAAAGTATCGACTGTCACAGACACAGTATGCACCAGTCGCTCTCTCTCAGTGTTCTTGTGTTTACCACACTCACGTTTGCCTTGCACTTGGCACATCTTGGCAAAGTATCGACTGTCACAGTCACAGTATGCACCAGTCGCTGTCGCTCAGTGTTCTTGTGTTTACCACACTCCCGTTTGCCTTGCACTTGGCACATCTTGGCAAAGTATGGACTGTCATAGACACAGTATGCATCGGCCGCTGTCGCTCAGTGTTCTTGTGTTTACCACATTCACGTTTGCCTTGCACTTGGCACATCTTGACAAAGTATCGACTGTCACAGACACAGTATGCACCGGTCGCTGTCGCTCAGTGTTCTTGTGTTTACCACACTCACGTTTGCCTTACACTTGGCACATCTTGGCAAAGTATCGACTGGCACAGACACAGTATGCACCGGTCGCTGTCGCTCAGTGTTCTTGTGTTTACCACACTCACGTTTGCCTTGCTCTTGGCTCATCTTGGCAAAGTATCGACTGTCACAGACACAGTATGCACCGATCACTGTCACTCAGTGTTCTTATGTTTACCACACTCACGTTTGCCTTGCACTTGGCACATCTTGGCAAAATATCGACTGTCACAGACACAGTATGCACCGGTCGCTGTCGCTCAGTGTTCTTGTGTTTACCCCACTCACGTTTGCCTTGCACTTGGCACATCTTGGCAAAGTATCGACTGTCACAGACACAGTATGCACCGGTCGCTGTCGCTCAGTGTTCTTGTGTTTACCACACTCACGTTTGCCTTGCACTTGGCACATCTTGGCAAAGTATCGACTGTCACAGACACAGTATGCACCGGTCGCTGTCGCTCAGTGTTCTTGTGTTTACCACACTCACGTTTGCCTTGCACTTGGCACATCTTGGCAAAGTATCGACTGTCACAGTCACAGTATGCACCAGTCGCTGTCGCTCAGTGTTCTTGTGTTTACCACACTCACGTTTGCCTTGCACTTGGCACATCTTGGCAAAGTATCGACTGTCATTGACACAGTATGCATCGGCCGCTGTCGCTCAGTGTTCTTGTGTTTACCACACTCATGTTTGTCTTGCACTTGGCACATCTTGGCAAAGTATCGACTGTCAGAGACACAGTATGCACCGGTCGCTGTCACTCAGTTTTCTTGTGTTTACCACACTCACGTTTGCCTTGCACTTGGCTCATCTTGGCAAAGTATCGACTGTCACAGACACAGTATGCACCGATCACTGTCACTCAGTGTTCTTGTGTTTACCACACTCACGTTTGCCTTGCACTTGGCACATCTTGGCAAAGTATCGACTCTCACAGACACAGTATGCACCGGTCGCTGTCGCTCAGAGTTCTTGTGTTTACCACACTCACGTTTGCCTTGCACTTGGCAGATCTTGGCAAAGTATCAACTGTCACACACACAATATGCACCGGTCGCTGTCGCTCAGTATTCTTGTGTTTACCACACTCACGTTTGCCTTGCACTTGGCACATCTTGGCAAAGTATCGACTGTCACAGTCACAGTATGAACCAGTCGCTGTCGCTCAGTGTTCTTGTGTTTACCACACTCACGTTTGCCTTGCACTTGGCACATCTTGGCAAAGTATCGACTGTCACAGACACAGTATGCACCGGTCGCTGTTGCTCAGTGTTCTTGTGTTTACCACACTCACGTTTGCCTTGCACTTGGCACATCTTGGCAAAGTATCGACTGTCACAGTCACAGTATGCACCAGTCGCTGTCGCTCAGTGTTCTTGTGTTTACCACACTCACGTTTGCCTTGCACTTGGCTCATCTTGGCAAAGTATCGACTGTCACAGACACAGTATGCACCGATCACTGTCACTCAGTGTTCTTGTGTTTACCACACTCACGTTTGCCTTGCACTTGGCACATCTTGGCAAAGTATCGACTGTCACAGTCACAGTATGCACCAGTCGCTGTCGCTCAGTGTTCTTGAGTTTACCACATTCACGTTTGCCTTGCACTTGGCACATCTTGGCAAAGTATCGACTGTCATAGACACAGTATGCATCGGCCGCTGTCGCTCAGTGTTCTTGTGTTTACCACATTCACGTTTGCCTTGCACTTGGCACATCTTGGCAAAGTATCGACTGTCACAGACACAGTATGCACCAGTCGCTCTCTCTCAGTGTTCTTGTGTTTACCACACTCACGTTTGCCTTGCACTTGGCACATCTTGGCAAAGTATCGACTGTCACAGTCACAGTATGCACCAGTCGCTGTCGCTCAGTGTTCTTGTGTTTACCACACTCCCGTTTGCCTTGCACTTGGCAC
Source organism: Escarpia spicata (assembly GCA_963995525.1). Classification (NCBI taxonomy): domain Eukaryota; kingdom Metazoa; phylum Annelida; class Polychaeta; order Sabellida; family Siboglinidae; genus Escarpia; species Escarpia spicata. The sequence continues at coordinate 28,359,490 of OZ023207.1, read as the reverse complement.
ATCTTGGCAAAGTATGGACTGTCATAGACACAGTATGCATCGGCCGCTGTCGCTCAGTGTTCTTGTGTTTACCACATTCACGTTTGCCTTGCACTTGGCACATCTTGACAAAGTATCGACTGTCACAGACACAGTATGCACCGGTCGCTGTCGCTCAGTGTTCTTGTGTTTACCACACTCACGTTTGCCTTACACTTGGCACATCTTGGCAAAGTATCGACTGGCACAGACACAGTATGCACCGGTCGCTGTCGCTCAGTGTTCTTGTGTTTACCACACTCACGTTTGCCTTGCTCTTGGCTCATCTTGGCAAAGTATCGACTGTCACAGACACAGTATGCACCGATCACTGTCACTCAGTGTTCTTATGTTTACCACACTCACGTTTGCCTTGCACTTGGCACATCTTGGCAAAATATCGACTGTCACAGACACAGTATGCACCGGTCGCTGTCGCTCAGTGTTCTTGTGTTTACCCCACTCACGTTTGCCTTGCACTTGGCACATCTTGGCAAAGTATCGACTGTCACAGACACAGTATGCACCGGTCGCTGTCGCTCAGTGTTCTTGTGTTTACCACACTCACGTTTGCCTTGCACTTGGCACATCTTGGCAAAGTATCGACTGTCACAGACACAGTATGCACCGGTCGCTGTCGCTCAGTGTTCTTGTGTTTACCACACTCACGTTTGCCTTGCACTTGGCACATCTTGGCAAAGTATCGACTGTCACAGTCACAGTATGCACCAGTCGCTGTCGCTCAGTGTTCTTGTGTTTACCACACTCACGTTTGCCTTGCACTTGGCACATCTTGGCAAAGTATCGACTGTCATTGACACAGTATGCATCGGCCGCTGTCGCTCAGTGTTCTTGTGTTTACCACACTCATGTTTGTCTTGCACTTGGCACATCTTGGCAAAGTATCGACTGTCAGAGACACAGTATGCACCGGTCGCTGTCACTCAGTTTTCTTGTGTTTACCACACTCACGTTTGCCTTGCACTTGGCTCATCTTGGCAAAGTATCGACTGTCACAGACACAGTATGCACCGATCACTGTCACTCAGTGTTCTTGTGTTTACCACACTCACGTTTGCCTTGCACTTGGCACATCTTGGCAAAGTATCGACTCTCACAGACACAGTATGCACCGGTCGCTGTCGCTCAGAGTTCTTGTGTTTACCACACTCACGTTTGCCTTGCACTTGGCCCATCTTGGCAAAGTATCGACTGTCACAGACACAGTATGCACCGGTCGCTGTCGCTCAGTGTTCGTGTGTTTACCACACTCACGTTTGCCTTGCACTTGGCACATCTTAGCAAAGTATCGACTGTCACAGTCACAGTATGCACCAGTCGCTGTCACTCAGTGTGTTTATGTTTACCACACTCACGTTTGCCTTGCACTTGGCACATCTTCGCAAAGTTTCGACTGTTATAGACACAGTATGCATCGGCCGCTGTCGCTCAGTGTTCTTGTGTTTACCACACTTACGTTTGCCTTGCACTTGGCACATCTTGCCAAAGTATCGACTGTCAGAGACACTGTATGCACCGGTCGATGTCACTCAGTTTTCTTGTGTTTACCACACTCACGTTTGCCTTGCACTTGGCTCATCTTGGCAAAGTATCGACTGTCACAGACACAGTATGCACCGGTCGCTGTCGCTCAGTGTTCTTGTGTTTACCACACTCACGTTTGCCTTGCACTTGGCACATCTTGGCAAAGTATCGACTGTCACAGACACAGTATGCACCGGTCGCTGTCGCTCAGTGTTCTTGTGTTTACCACACTCACGTTTGCCTTGCACTTTGCACATCTTGGCAAAGTATCGACTGTCACAGACACAGTATGCACCGGTCGCTGTCGCTCAGTGTTCTTGTGTTTACCACACTCATGTTTGTCTTGTACTTGGCACATCTTGGCAAAGTATCGACTGTAACAGACACAGTATGCACCGGTCGCTGTCGCTCAGTGTTCTTGTGTTTACCACACTCACGTTTGCCTTGCATTTGGCACATCTTGGCAAAGTATCGACTGTCACAGTCACAGTATGCACCGGCCGCTGTCGCTCAGTGTTCTTGTGTTTACCACACTCACGTTTTCCTTGCACTTGGCACATCTTGGCAAAGTGTCGACTGTCACAGACACAGTATGCACCGGTCGCTGTCTCTCAGTGTTCTTGTGTTTACCACACTCACGTTTGCCTTACACTTGGCACATCTTGGCAAAGTATCGACTGTCACAGACACAGTATGCACCGGCCGCTGTCGCTCAGTGTTCTTGTGTTTACCACACTCACGTTTGTCTTGCACTTGGCACATCTTGGCAAAGTATTGACTGTCACAGACACAGTATGCACCGGCCGCTGTCGCTCAGTGTTCTTGTGTTTACCACACTCACGTTTGCCTTGCACTTGGCACATCTTGGCAAAGTATCGACTGTCACAGTCACAGTATGCACCAGTCGCTGTCGCTCAGTGTTCTTGTGTTTACCACACTCACGTTTGCCTTGCACTTGGCACATCTTGGCAAAGTATCGACTGTCATTGACACAGTATGCATCGGCCGCTGTCGCTCAGTGTTCTTGTGTTTACCACACTCATGTTTGTCTTGCACTTGGCACATCTTGGCAAAGTATCGACTGTCAGAGACACAGTATGCACCGGTCGCTGTCACTCAGTTTTCTTGTGTTTACCACACTCACGTTTGCCTTGCACTTGGCTCATCTTGGCAAAGTATCGACTGTCACAGACACAGTATGCACCGATCACTGTCACTCAGTGTTCTTGTGTTTACTACACTCACGTTTGCCTTGCACTTGGCACATCTTGGCAAAGTATCGACTGTCACAGACACAGTATGCACCGGTCGCTGTCGCTCAGTGTTCTTGTGTTTACCACACTCACGTTTGCCTTGCACTTGGCACATCTTGGCAAAGTATTGACTGTCACAGACACAGTATGCACCGGTCGCTGTCACTCAATTTTCTTGTGTTTACCACACTCACGTTTGCCTTGCACTTGGCACATCTTGGCAAAGTATCGACTGTCACAGACACAGTATGCACCGGTCGCTGTCGCTCAGTGTTCTTGTGTTTACCACACTCACGTTTGCCTTGCACTTGGCCCATCTTGGCAAAGTATCGACTGTCACAGACACAGTATGCACCGGTCGCTGTCGCTCAGTGTTCTTGTGTTTACCACACTCATGTTTGTCTTGTACTTGGCACATCTTGGCAAAGTATCGACTGTAACAGACACAGTATGCACCGGTCGCTGTCGCTCAGTGTTCTTGTGTTTACCACACTCACGTTTGCCTTGCATTTGGCACATCTTGGCAAAGTATCGACTGTCACAGTCACAGTATGCACCGGCCGCTGTCGCTCAGTGTTCTTGTGTTTACCACACTCACGTTTTCCTTGCACTTGGCACATCTTGGCAAAGTGTCGACTATCACAGACACAGTATGCACCGGTCGCTGTCTCTCAGTGTTCTTGTGTTTACCACACTCACGTTTGCCTTACACTTGGCACATCTTGGCAAAGTATCGACTGTCACAGACACAGTATGCACCGGCCGCTGTCGCTCAGTGTTCTTGTGTTTACCACACTCACGTTTGTCTTGCACTTGGCACATCTTGGCAAAGTATTGACTGTCACAGACACAGTATGCACCGGCCGCTGTCGCTCAGTGTTCTTGTGTTTACCACACTCACGTTTGCCTTGCACTTGGCACATCTTGGCAAAGTATCGACTGTCATTGACACAGTATGCATCGGCCGCTGTCGCTCAGTGTTCTTGTGTTTACCACACTCATGTTTGTCTTGCACTTGGCACATCTTGGCAAAGTATCGACTGTCAGAGACACAGTATGCACCGGTCGCTGTCACTCAGTTTTCTTGTGTTTACCACACTCACGTTTGCCTTGCACTTGGCTCATCTTGGCAAAGTATCGACTGTCACAGACACAGTATGCACCGATCACTGTCACTCAGTGTTCTTGTGTTTACTACACTCACGTTTGCCTTGCACTTGGCACATCTTGGCAAAGTATCGACTGTCACAGACACAGTATGCACCGGTCGCTGTCGCTCAGTGTTCTTGTGTTTACCACACTCACGTTTGCCTTGCACTTGGCACATCTTGGCAAAGTATTGACTGTCACAGACACAGTATGCACCGGTCGCTGTCACTCAATTTTCTTGTGTTTACCACACTCACGTTTGCCTTGCACTTGGCACATCTTGGCAAAGTATCGACTGTCACAGACACAGTATGCACCGGTCGCTGTCGCTCAGTGTTCTTGTGTTTACCACACTCACGTTTGCCTTGCACTTGGCCCATCTTGGCAAAGTATCGACTGTCACAGACACAGTATGCACCGGTCGCTGTCGCTCAGTGTTCGTGTGTTTACCACACTCACGTTTGCCTTGCACTTGGCACATCTTAGCAAAGTATCGACTGTCAAAGTCACAGTATGCACCAGTCGCTGTCACTCAGTGTGCTTATGTTTACCACACTCACGTTTGCCTTGCACTTGGCACATCTTGGCAAAGTTTCGACTGTTATAGACACAGTATGCATCGGCCGCTGTCGCTCAGTGTTCTTGTGTTTACCACACTTACGTTTGCCTTGCACTTTGCACATCTTGGCAAAGTATCGACTGTAACAGACACAGTATGCACCGGTCGCTGTCGCTCAGTGTTCTTGTGTTTACCACACTCACGTTTGCCTTGCATTTGGCACATCTTGGCAAAGTATCGACAGTCACAGTCACAGTATGCACCGGCCGCTGTCGCTCAGTGTTCTTGTGTTTACCACACTCACGTTTGCCTTGCACTTGGCACATCTTGGCAAAGTGTCGACTGTCACAGACACAGTATGCACCGGTCGCTGTCTCTCAGTGTTCTTGTGTTTACCACACTCACGTTTGCCTTACACTTGGCACATCTTGGCAAAGTATCGACTGTCACAGACACAGTATGCACCGGCCGCTGTCGCTCAGTGTTCTTGTGTTTACCACACTCACGTTTGTCTTGCACTTGGCACATCTTGGCAAAGTATTGACTGTCACAGACACAGTATGCACCGGCCGCTGTCGCTCAGTGTTCTTGTGTTTACCACACTCACGTTTGTCTTGCACTTGGCACATCTTGGCAAAGTGATTGTCCCGTCCACAAATGTGACAACGCTTACCGAAAGCTGGACATTGCTTTCGGTCAAAAGCATGTTCTCGGCCACATAACTTGAACTTTGCTTGGCCCTGTCCCCAGACGACCTGTCGCATCTCTGCGCTGCCCTGCTGTGGCGAAACTGATTTGTCGGCCTTGTCCGCAGAATAATTTAAGTTCATGTTCTGAAGCGCTGCCTCGTGGGCTGTGGCAATGTGTCTCGCGTTCTGCAAGGTCAGCATTTCCTCGCGGAAAAATTTCTCCCGGAGACTGTCATCGTGGCATCCGTAGACGAGTTGGTCATGTAAATTGTTCTCCTTTTCGTCGCCGAAATTGCACGTTTTTGCTAGATTACATAGCCGCGCTATGTACGACACTGTCGTTTCATCGTACGACTTCTTGCACGAACGGAATTTATACCGATCAATCAGTTGATTTATCCTCGGAGCGAAGAAAGGTCAAATTGTGACCAATATAACAATTATGTGACTCTATACACGGATATATATGCACATGGTTTACAAGCAAAGAAAATTAAGCTCCTGTCGGATTCAACGTCCTATAAAACAGAACACAAAAAGAATTTGTTTTTTATCCCCAATCAAATAAACATGATTTCATGACTTTTCAAGTTGAAAATCTAGGTCAAATGTAAAGTTAATGGGTTAAAATTTACCTTTTTAAAACCATATCTGGTTGCTAAAGAGGATAAAATTGGCATGTAGATGAGCTATGTGTTTTGTCTCAGTGGCTATCTTCATAGTTCTGCTGAGGCAAAATCAAATGGATGAGATTAGATTAACTTGTTAATGTCATGACTAAGCGTCATGCCAAGGTCAAAGGTCAAATATGACTAAAAATGTCTATATCGGACCTATTTTTTAATGCAGAAAACCAAAAATTACAAATGATGTCCAATTAATGATATGTGACACCCTTCCGGACTATATTCTATATGCATATGATAGTATTTATTATTGCTATTTTTTCGGTTGTTACTATTATATTAGTATATTATTTTATAATGATTTATTTATTACTATTTATTGTACATATCAATCTAATTTAATTTAATTTGGTTTAACATTTTACTATCATAAATTCACTTTTTTATAAATACCTAGTCTCATTTTTATTATTATACAAGAGTTATTGCTATAATGTTTTATTTTAGCCGATACTATTTAAAGGTTGTTTCAGTCTGAATTTACGTTTACATCACTAAATCTTACGTATGTGTACATATATTGTGTTACTGTAGCCAGTCTTTATTGTAGACTCTGTAAACACTATTGAACAGGGTCTCACTCTGGATACCAGTGTCTAAATAAAGTTCATTATTATTATTATTTTACCTGATTGTAGATGACATGCGGGCTGTCACAGTGGACGAAGTTCATGACTTTGTCTACTGGAGTGACTATAGAACAGTGAGACGGGCGAGACTGGACGGCTCCAACATGACGGACGTCTACGAAGGTAACTTGAACTGTACATTAACGATCACTTGTTATGGAGTGTTCTATGATAATACACACAGTAGCATATAATTACATATGCTAACAGGCAGCGTAGTGACATATGTTTGGGGTATTGTGACAGACCCCGTAAAAGTACCACAATATTTCCACAGTATCCATAGGTTAGTAGCTTCAACTTTCAATCGGATTCAGACAGTATTTTGGGTGGGTCCATAATTTGCCCCCACCAACCGATATCTGCAGCTTTACTACATTTTGCAACTGGACATGGGTACAGACTGGTTGAAATCAGCAAACGTTTCCTCCGTTTCCTTAGGCTAAATTGTTAGTTGTATATCTTTGGTTGAATTCAGCAGTTTTCTTGGTGAGTCCATTTTGTTCACCCCCACTCAATTAGGCCCATAAGGTGGATTAACTTTTATTCCTGGGTTTAAACCTAGGACTAAATTAGTCCGTATGCCAGAAAATGGACTAAATTTAGTCCATATGCCAGAAGGTGGATTAACTTTAATCCCAGGTTTAGTCCACAGGATTACACCTCAAAAGTTGGTCCTGCTCCAGGCAGAGATGGAGGTGATTACAATACAAATGTAATCGATTACGATTATGATTACTATGAAGATGTATGAGTATGATTATGAGTAAGATTACTCAGAAAACAAAATGTAGTTGAATATGAGTACGATTATTTTAGCATGTAATCATGATTACAATCATGATTACTTTAAAGAATATGCAAATCCAGTATGCAAATCCTGTTTTTACCATGTCCAGGTGTATGTGATCTTCTTTGAACTCAAAGGCATTGATCTTTTTATGTTGCTAATATCGTAGCTGTCCCCGCTAGATAAATGGGGGGGGTACCAATTAAATTAAGTCACAACAAGATCAAGTAAACTAGAATCAATATTTATTACACACACACACGTACACGCACGCACACACACACACACACACACACACACACACACGCACACACATATATACACACACACACGACACCCTGCATGTTCTCGCTCCTGCCTACCAACAATCTATAATTCTCTGTATCTAAACTAGCCTGTACACTGTGATATCATCAACGTAGACTAGTACTGTACACTGTGATACCATCAACGTAGACTAGTGCTGTACACTGTGATATCATCAACGTAGATTAGTACTGTACACTGTGATACCATCAACGTAGACTAGTAATGTACACTGTGATATCATCAACGTAGACTAGTACTGTACACTGTGATACCATCAACGTAGACTAGTGCTGTACACTGTGATATCATCAACGTAGACTAGTACTGTACACTGTGATATCATCAACGTAAACTAGTACTGTATACTGTGATATCATCAACGTAGACTAGTACTGTACACTGTGATATCATCCACGTAGACTAGTACTGTACACTATGATACCATCAACGTAGACTAGTGCTGTACACTGTGATATCATCAACGTAGACTAGTACTGTACACTGTGATACCATCAACGTAGACTAGTAATGTACACTGTGATATCATCAACGTAGACTAGTAATGTACACTGTGATATCATCAACGTAGACTAGTACTGTACACTGTGATACCATCAACGTAGACTAGTGCTGTACACTGTGATATCATCAACGTAGACTAGTACTGTACACTGTGATATCATCAACGTAGACTAGTACTGTATACTGTGATATCATCAACGTAGACTAGTACTGTACACTGTGATATCATCCACGTAGACTAGTACTGTACACTGTGATATCATCCACGTAGACTAGTACTGTACACTGTGATATCATCAATGTAGACTAGTACTGTACACTGATATCATCAACGTAGACTAGTACTGTACACTGTGATATTATCAACGTAGACTAACACTGTACACTGATATAATCAATGTAGACTAGTACTGTACACTGTGATATCATCAACGTAGACTAGTACTGTACATTGTGATATCATCAACGTAGACTAGTATTGTACACTATGATATTATCAATGTAGACTAGTACTGTACACTGATATAATCAATGTAGACTAGTACTGTACACTGTGATATCATCAATGTAGACTAGTACTGTACACTGATATCATCAACGTAGACTAGCACTGTACACTGATATAATCAATGTAGACTAGTACTGTACACTGTGATATCATCAACGTAGACTAGTACTGTACATTGTGATATCATCGACGTAGACTAGTATTGTACACTATGATATCATCAATGTAGACTAGTACTGTACACTGTGATATCGTCAACGTAGACTAGTTGGAAAGTCAATATGGTAAACGGTTCCACTGATACTGTCCTTTCTGTTTAATAAATGGACTCTTGTGTTTACTGTCAGGATATAAAGGTAATTGTCAGAACCCACAAGGCATGTCTAATACTGTGAAGTATTTTGCGTCAGCCTCCCCGATTGCATCCCAGATATCTCCCAACCGTGGCAATGGAAAGCTCATTTTCCATGTTATTGCATTTAACTTGCGATAGTCAACTGCAAAACGATAGGTCTGATCTTGTTTGCGGATCATGACCAGTGGCTTTAACCACAGGGGACCGCCATTCAGATGTATAGGATTCAGTAGGACCATGGTCTTACAACTCATCTATTTGTCTCTCCATTTCTTCTTGAATTTTTGGCGAAGCACAATAAAACCGTTGTGAGACTGGTTTTGCATTGTCTGTATCTATGTGGTGGTGGTGCATTGTCTGTGTCTATGTGGTGGTGGTGCATTGTCTGTGTCTATGTGGTGGTGGTGCATTGTCTGTGTCTATGTGGTGGTGGTGCATTGTCTGTGTCTATGTGGTGGTGGTGCATGTTTGTAGCTCCCAATTCTTTCATATTTACCACAAAGGTGCTTCTGTTGTTTTTGAGAATTTTGTTCAGATCAGCTTTCTGATTTTCATCTAAATCTGAATCCGTCATATCAAATGTTAGATCTGACAACGGTGACTCCATTTTACTGTCATTAACTGAAGTCTCAGGAGCGTCAATGTTAGTGACGTCACATTCACTATCTGACATGTCCATCATATATGTTGGCCGTACCCTGTAGCATATTGCTACAATCTGTCTCCTTATCAGTGTTACAGCGTGATCTGCACTGTTTACTACTCGACAGACTGTCCTCTTGCCTTTTGGTTTTACAACACATGTTGTAACCTTAAGTTCTGGATTAGTCAGTTCCATAGACATGACTGATTCTGTCACTAAATAATCACCATTATGTGGCCGAGTTAAATCAACAGGAAATGTCATCTCTGATCTAGCAGGCACACATACAAACTAGACCTTGATGCTAGCTGCTCTAACTTGAACGTCCTCTTCCCTGCCAACCAGATTTCACCCAATTCAAAATTTAGTTTTGCTTTATGCTTTGTGATTAAATCCATCCCTAATATTAGTGCATGGTGACCCTCTAGTACATGAAAGTCTGGCTCAAAGCAGTCGCCAGGTACATTAGTGCATGGTGACCCTCTAGTACATGAAAGTCTGGCCCAAAGCAGTCGCCAGGTACATTAGTGCATGGTGACCCTCTAGTACATGAAAGTCTTGCTCAAAGCAGTCGCCAGGTACATTAGTGCATGGCGACCCTCTAGTACTTGAAAGTCTTGCTCAAAGCAGTCGCCAGGTACATTAGTGCACGGTGACCCTCTAGTACATGAAAGTCTTGCTCAAAGCAGTCGCCAGGTACATTAGTGCACGGTGACCCTCTAGTACATGAAAGTCTTGCTCAAAGCAGTCGCCAGGTACATTAGTGCATGGTGACCGTCTAGTACATGAAAGTCTTGCTCAAAGCAGTCGCCAGGTACATTAGTGCATGGTGACCCTCTAGTACATGAAAGTCTTGCTCAAAGCAGTCGCCAGGTACATTAGTGCATGGTGATCCTCTAGTACATGAAAGTCTTGCTCAAAGCAGTCGCCAGGTACATTAGTGCATGGTGACCCTCTAGTACATGAAAGTCTTGCTCAAAGCAGTCGCCAGGTACATTAGTGCATGGCGACCCTCTAGTACTTGAAAGTCTTGCTCAAAGCAGTCGCCAGATACATTAGTGCATGGCGACCCTCTAGTACATGAAAGTCTTGCTCAAAGCAGTCACCAGGTACATTAGTGCATGGTGACCCTCTAGTACATGAAAGTCTTGCTCAAATGAGTCGCCAGGTATATTAGTGCATGGTGACCCTCTAGTACATGAAAGTCTTGCTCAAAGCAGTCGCCAGGTACATTAGTGCATGGTGACCCTCTAGTACATGAAAGTCTTGGTCAAAGCAGTCGCCAGGTACATTAGTGCATGGTGACCCTCTAGTACATGAAAGTCTTGCTCAAAGCAGTCACCAGGTACATTAGTGCATGGTGACCCTCTAGTACATGAAAGTCTTGCTCAAAGCAGTCGCCAGGTACATTAGTGCATGGTGACCCTCTAGTACATGAAAGTCTTGCTCAAAGCAGTCGCCAGGTACATTAGTGCATGGTGATCCTCTAGTACATGAAAGTCTTGCTCAAAGCAGTCGCCAGGTACATTAGTGCATGGTGATCCTCTAGTACATGAAAGTCTTGGTCAAAGCAGTCGCCAGGTACATTAGTGCATGGTGACCCTCTAGTACATGAAAGTCTTGCTCAAAGCAGTCGCCAGGTACATTAGTGCATGGCAACCCTCTAGTACATGAAAGTCTGGCTCAAAGCAGTCGCCAGGTACATTAGTGCATGGTGACCCTCTAGTACATGAAAGTCTTGCTCAAAGCAATCGCCAGGTACATTAGTGCATGGTGACCGTCTAGTACATGAAAGTCTTGCTCAAAGCAGTCGCCAGGTACATTAGTGCATGGTGACCCTTTAGTACATGAAAGTCTTGCTCAAAGCAGTCACCAGGTACATTAGTGCATGGTGACCCTCTAGTACATGAAAGTCTTGCTCAAAGCAGTCGCCAGGTACATTAGTGCATGGTGACCCTCTAGTACATGAAAGTCTTGGTCAAAGCAGTCGTCAGGTACATTAGTGCATGGTGACCCTCTAGTACATGAAAGTCTTGCTCAAAGCAGTCACCAGGTACATTAGTGCATGGTGACCCTCTAGTACATGAAAGTCTTGCTCAAAGCAGTCGCCAGGTACATTAGTGCATGGTGACCCTCTAGTACATGAAAGTCTTGCTCAAAGCAGTCGCCAGGTACATTAGTGCATGGTGACCCTCTAGTACATGAAAGTCTTGCTCAAAGCAGTCGCCAGGTACATTAGTGCATGGTGACCCTCTAGTACATGAAAGTCTTGCTCAAAGCAGTCACCAGGTACATTAGTGCATGGTGACCCTCTAGTACATGAAAGTCTTGCTCAAAGCAGTCGCCAGGTACATTAGTGCATGGTGACCCTCTAGTACATGAAAGTCTTGGTCAAAGCAGTCGTCAGGTACATTAGTGCATGGTGACCCTCTAGTACATGAAAGTCTTGCTCAAAGCAGTCACCAGGTACATTAGTGCATGGTGACCCTCTAGTACATGAAAGTCTTGCTCAAAGCAGTCGCCAGGTACATTAGTGCATGGTGACCCTCTAGTACATGAAAGTCTTGCTCAAAGCAGTCGCCAGGTACATTAGTGCATGGTGACCCTCTAGTACATGAAAGTCTTGCTCAAAGCAGTCGCCAGGTACATTAGTGCATGGTGACCCTCTAGTACTTGAAAGTCTTGCTCAAAGCAGTCGCCAGGTACATTAGTGTATGGTGACCCTCTAGTACATGAAAGTCTTGCTCAAAGCAGTCGCCAGGTACATTAGTGCATGGTGACCCTCTAGTACATGAAAGTCTTGGTCAAAGCAGTCGTCAGGTACATTAGTGCATGGTGACCCTCTAGTACATGAAAGTCTTGCTCAAAGCAGTCACCAGGTACATTAGTGCATGGTGACCCTCTAGTACATGAAAGTCTTGCTCAAAGCAGTCGCCAGGTACATTAGTGCATGGTGACCCTCTAGTACATGAAAGTCTTGCTCAAAGCAGTCGCCAGGTACATTAGTGCATGGTGACCCTCTAGTACATGAAAGTCTTGCTCAAAGCAGTCGCCAGGTACATTAGTGCATGGTGACCCTCTAGTACATGAAAGTCTTGCTCAAAGCAGTCGCCAGGTACATTAGTGTATGGTGACCCTCTAGTACATGAAAGTCTTGCTCAAAGCAGTCGCCAGGTACATTAGTGCATGGTGACCCTCTAGTACATGAAAGTCTTGCTCAAAGCAGTCGCCAGGTACATTAGTGCATGGTGACCCTCTAGTACATGAAAGTCTTGCTTAAAGCAGTCGCCAGGTACATTAGTGCATGGTGACCCTCTAGTACATGAAAGTCTTGCTCAAAGCAGTCGCCAGGTACATTAGTGCATGGTGACCCTCTAGTACATGAAAGTCTTGCTCAAAGCAGGCGCCAGGTACATTAGTGCATGGTGACCCTCTAGTACTTGAAAGTCTTGCTCAAAGCAGGCGCCAGATACATTAGTGCATGGTGACCCTCTCGCAGTCGCCAGATATATGAATTGAAAGCACCACTCTGTCCGTCACTCTGTGTGATTTTCCTCCCACACCAGTGACTTTTCCCAATTTTTGAGAAATGTGTTTTACCAGTTTCTTGGACACTTTGACCTGAAATGTTTCTAAAATGACCGAAATGTAGGCCGCACTGTCCATGAGAGCCTGACATGTGGATCCTCCTACTCTTACTGATAATAGGTTTTCCTGACATTGCTCGTCTGCTAAAGACAGGGTAAATTCAGCTGATTTGACATTTTTACATTTGTTTAGTTTCTTTCTGATCTTCCTGTTGAGCTAGTTGGTTTTAACAGGCACACCCTTTCATTGGCTAGGTCCTACCTGGCACTGGCTTCTAAAGTGACCATATTGGTGACATGTATGACATTGTCTTCCTAAGGCCGGCCAACCCTGATAGAAGGTACTACACCACATACCTGAACGACGACACGGCTGTCCTGTTGATGTGATGTCCTCTGCGGGCGACTCGCAATGTTTCCACGTGTCCAGTGTCCTGAGCCCCGTGGTGGTGACTCAAAGTGTACAGTTTGTCCAGACATCTGTGGTCGTCTCCCATAGTTTCCATTCGTCAGTGGCCTAAGTCCAAAATTGCGTGATGGCGACTCATATTGTACTGTTGGTCTTCCTGGAGAACACGCTGGTGTGCGATGACGGCGTTCACTGTAGTGGTCCATGGTATCCAGATGTGCCACAGTGCGTTCCTCGATTGCTGATGCCACTGTTGCAATCTGTCACGTCTACCTTCGGTGGAGCTGTCATAGCGCTCAAGGCTGCTGGGCATTGAAGGAACGCACGTACACTTTGTGGCTGCAACTGCTCCACGAATGGGGCCACAGTCTCATGCAGTCCACCCATGATGAGGCGCACCTTCTGTATCTCGGTCAGGTGCAGACCACGAGTGGCACTGAGCACAATGGCAGTAAAGTCCGCGATCGACTTATGGCTGTTGCTGGCGTTGGCATAAGTCCCGCTCTTGTCGCCAGAGTGCTTGCTGCGACACCCGCAAGTAGGAAGCTGTGTCGCAGTGCCGGCCAGTTCTGCTTGACCACATCTTCCAGCGAGTGGTACCATGTCAGAGCAAGGCCTGACATGTGGAAGGCGAAGGCATCCGCCTGTTGTTGTTCTTGCAGGTTTTGGAGTCTGACGTATCGTTCAAAATGTTCCAGCCAGCAGTCAGGCTCTGTGATGTTACCATCAAATGTTTGAACAGAATACCCTGGCCTAGGTGTTGACACTGCAACATTTTTGATTTGATCTATGAGGGCAGTAAGTACCTATGCCTCTGTGGCAATACTGGCATTTTCTGAGTTGGTAGCCATCTTGTTTGCTGCGATGTGTGATCGTGTTCGACTGGCCGGAACATATGTCTCTTTACCCATAAAATAGTAGTTACATTTCCCAGAACTAGACTTTATAATAAAACACTAAACTATAGAATTTTTTTGAGAATTTTTTTCCCCCTACCCGGATTCTCAACCAAGTTATCGTAGCAGTCCCTGCTAGATAAAGGGGGGAGATACCAGTTAAATTAACTTACAACAAGATCAAGTAAACTAGAATCAATATTTATTATACTCTCTATCTCTTACCCTATATATATACTTACTAAAAAGCGACAGTGATGATCACATCCACTCCTGAACTGGTACACCATGTTGTGACCACACACACATGTCACCCTGCAGGTTCTCCCTCCTGCCTATGAACAACCTAATTTTCCCACTACAATTATCTATATCTAAAGTAGCCTGTCTGTGGAATTTAAACCAACCAATGGGGGGCTTCACCTTTCCAGCCAAGTACACCCAAAGACAAAGCCATCTACTAGACTACTGATAATTAATAACATGTGGTTTCTCCAAGACTTCAACATCCCTTAGAGAAATGTAATTACCATTCTTATATGAGATATCAAGCCTGGCAAGGGCTACTGGTGGTTTCAGCCCTGCCCCCTGCATGTTATGTCATTTAAGTCATCACCCATCCCTCTAGCATCTAATCACTAATGTTCATTCACAACCTAATCAATAATTCATTCATAACCTAATTAATATAATGAGCCCTACCACACTAAGACAATATCTAGTGTTCTAACTGATTATTGCTATCCAGGTTTTATTCATATTAATTGAAATAATGAAAACTGTTTTAGGCATATTAGGCATATCACGATATGAAAGAATAAAGCAGCCAAAAAGTTTGCATAGCTTTGTTATTAATATGAAACAGAATAATTACATAGTTATCCATCCTGGTACATGGATGAGCACCTCAGTAGATATGTCACATCTTAACATTTGTCACAGTCTCACACAACTTTCACAAGACACACTAACAGGTGTTCACAAATGTTGGTAGCAGGTCAAAAGCTTGGCTACTTTCTCTTGGGACTGAGGGCAGGACTAATTCAATTGATCTATTCAGCAACTGGATGACCCATGCCACACATAATGTTGGGCGTTGTCTTAGTTGATTAGTTGAGCTCATTGACCATTTTGGAATTTGGCTTTGATAGTTTATGGACTCTAGTTGACAGTCAAACGATATTCTTGTTGCATGTGATGAACATTAGTGCCTCAAACTTTGAATCAGTCAGGCGGCAGCGGTCTGGTCTGAAGACTTCTTGCAATACTAAAAAGCCTCTCTACATGTGCTGAGGTAGCAGGAATTATCAGGTGCTTCTGAGACAGGTGGGACAGGATGGGCAGGCTGACTGATATTGTATGTTAGTATTCAGTTGGGTCTTCGTTCTCAGCAACACACGGTTGGGACAAATATGTTTCGATCTCCTCAGCTGTGCTTGAAGTGCATGATGGTATGGCCTACTGACTCCCATGAAGCCAAACAGTTTGCACCGTTTGGTTGGTGGAGAAGAGGCAGATGATCCTGGCTGGGATTGAGCAGATGATACTGAAGGAGGAGTCAGTATATTTGCAGCAGCAAGGAGAGATGTCCTCTGCTTCTGTGCCTCTCACGCATCTTTGCTCCAGGCCAACTTGAAGCGGGGGTCCAATGTGGCAGCCAACTGGAAGGATGTCTGTTCCTCATAGACAGACAGGCGGTGCTCAATGGACTTCTACAGTGATTGTGCCATCTTACAGTTGAACTTTGCTTTGATCTGCACCAGCTGATATATGAGTCCACGCACACTAGGGACACTAAGCTGGCTGTCACTACTTTGTCACCCTGTGTAAAGTCTGTTGCTGCTTCAAAGGGAGCAAGGATTTCACAAAGTTCTCCCATCAGAATCCTGTCATGGTGTGTCAGCTTGTGCACAGTGTCTAGTTGGTCCAACTTCTGATGGATCCGCAGTTCAGACCGTATCATAGTGATCTCGGAGCTTCATCTAGTTACATTGGCTGCCTACAACTTCCGGTGGCCTTCCTTCAAGCAGTTCAGTGCTGACTGTCGACTTACAAGCATGAGACACAATGTTGGAAGCCTTTGTGATCACACTACGTAGAGCACCAGCTGCCTTCATCCCATCCTGCTCGACAAGCTGAGTAGTGTGAACAAAACAACCATCATGCTGGGGGAGGTAGACAAACACATCCCTGGACACGTCATCATCTAACTCTGTGTCAATGTCCTCAGTATCCGTAGTGTCGTCACTGTCACTATGGTTGTAGGAGTTGTAGCCTGGGAGTTTAAATGCCTTCACCATGTTTGATGCGTTGTCCGATACAATGAACGCATCTGTCTGGCTTTTATGGGCTCTTATGAATGTTAGTAAAATGGCCCCTGGATTCATAGGCTTGTGTGAACTGGCTTCAAAGGACCACTGAATCCCTTTAGCCATACAGCAGTCACACTGTCCCGGTATCTAACAAGGCTTGTGTGGACAGTTGGCAGGAGAACTGGCTTCAAAGGACCACTGAATCCCTTTAGCCATACAGCAGTCACACTGTCCCGGTATCTAACAAGGCTTGTGTGGACAGTTGACAGGAGAACTGGCTTCAAAGGACCACTGAATCCCTTTAGCCATACAGCAGTCATACTGTCCCGGTATCTAACAAGGCTTGTGTGGACAGTTGACAGGAGAACTGGCTTCAAAGGACCATTGAATCCCTTTAGCCATACAGCAGTCACACTGTCCCGGTATCTAACAAGGCTTGTGTGGACAGTTGACAGAAGAACTGGCTTCAAAGGACCACTGAATCCCTTTAGCCATACAGCAGTCACACTGTCCCAGTATCTAACAAGGCTTGTGTGGACAGTTGACAGGAGAACTGGCTTCAAAGGACCACTGAATCCCTTTAGCCATACAGCAGTCACACAGTCCCAGTATCTAACAAGGCTTGTGTGGACAGTTGACAGGAGAACTGGCTTCAAAGGACCACTGAATCCCTTTAGCCATACAGCAGTCACACTGTCCCAGTATCAAACAAGGCTTGTGTGGACAGTTGGCAGGAGAACTGACTTCAAAGGACCACTGAATCCCTTTAGCCATACAGCAGTCACACTGTCCCAGTATCTAACAAGGCTTGTGTGGACAGTTGGCAGGAGAACTGGCTTCAAAGGACCACTGAATCACTTTAACCATACAGCAGTCACACTGTTCCGGTATCTAACAAGGCTTGTGTGGAGAGTTGACAGGAGAACTGACTTCAAAGGACCACTGAATCCCTTTAGCCATACAGCAGTCACACTGTCCCAGTATCTAACAAGGCTTGTGTGGACAGTTGGCAGGAGAACTGGCTTCAAAGGACCACTGAATCCCTTTAGCCATACAGCATTCACACTGTCCCGGTATCTATCAAGGCTTGTGTGGACAGTTGGCAGGAGAACTGGCTTCAAAGGACCACTGAATCCCTTTAGCCATACAGCAGT
The DNA here is from genome assembly GCA_963995525.1 of Escarpia spicata. NCBI lineage: Eukaryota > Metazoa > Annelida > Polychaeta > Sabellida > Siboglinidae > Escarpia > Escarpia spicata. The sequence continues at coordinate 28,341,477 of OZ023207.1, read as the reverse complement.
CATACTGTCCCGGTATCTAACAAGGCTTGTGTGGACAGTTGACAGGAGAACTGGCTTCAAAGGACCACTGAATCCCTTTAGCCATACAGCAGTCACACTGTCCCGGTATCTAATAAGGCTTGTGTGGACAGTTGGCAGGAGAACTGGCTTCAAAGGACCACTGAATCCCTTTAGCCATACAGCAGTCACACACTGTCCCGGTATCTAACAAGGCTTGTGTGGACAGTTGACAGGTGAACTGGCTTCGAAGGACCACTGAATCCCTTTAGCCATACAGCGGTCACACTGTCCCAGTATCTAACAAGGCTTGTGTGGACAGTTGACAGGAGAACTGGCTTCAAAGGACCACTGAATCCCTTTAGCCATACAGCAGTCACACTCTCCCGGTATCTAACAAGGCTTGTGTGGAGAGTTGACAGGAGAACTGACTTCAAAGGACCACTGAATCCCTTTAGCCATACAGCAGTCACACTCTCCCAGTATCTAACAAGGCTTGTGTGGACAGTTGGCAGGAGAACTGACTTCAAAGGACCACTGAATCCCTTTAGCCATACAGCAGTCACACTCTCCCAGTATCTAACAAGGCTTTTGTGGACAGTTGGCAGGAGAACTGACTTCAAAGGACCACTGATTCCCTTTAGCCATACAGCAGTCACACAGTCCCAGTATCTAACAAGGCTTGTGTGGACAGTTGACAGGAGAACTGGCTTCAAAGGACCACTGAATCCCTTTAGCCATACAGCAGTCACACTGTCCCAGTATCAAACAAGGCTTGTGTGGACAGTTGGCAGGAGAACTGACTTCAAAGGACCACTGAATCCCTTTAGCCATACAGCAGTCACACTGTCCCAGTATCTAACAAGGCTTGTGTGGACAGTTGGCAGGAGAACTGGCTTCAAAGGACCACTGAATCACTTTAACCATACAGCAGTCACACTGTTCCGGTATCTAACAAGGCTTGTGTGGAGAGTTGACAGGAGAACTGACTTCAAAGGACCACTGAATCCCTTTAGCCATACAGCAGTCACACTGTCCCAGTATCTAACAAGGCTTGTGTGGACAGTTGGCAGGAGAACTGGCTTCAAAGGACCACTGAATCCCTTTAGCCATACAGCATTCACACTGTCCCGGTATCTATCAAGGCTTGTGTGGACAGTTGGCAGGAGAACTGGCTTCAAAGGACCACTGAATCCCTTTAGCCATACAGCAGTCATACTGTCCCGGTATCTAACAAGGCTTGTGTGGACAGTTGACAGGAGAACTGGCTTCAAAGGACCACTGAATCCCTTTAGCCATACAGCAGTCACACTGTCCCGGTATCTAATAAGGCTTGTGTGGACAGTTGGCAGGAGAACTGGCTTCAAAGGACCACTGAATCCCTTTAGCCATACAGCAGTCACACACTGTCCCGGTATCTAACAAGGCTTGTGTGGACAGTTGACAGGTGAACTGGCTTCGAAGGACCACTGAATCCCTTTAGCCATACAGCGGTCACACTGTCCCAGTATCTAACAAGGCTTGTGTGGACAGTTGACAGGAGAACTGGCTTCAAAGGACCACTGAATCCCTTTAGCCATACAGCAGTCACACTCTCCCGGTATCTAACAAGGCTTGTGTGGAGAGTTGACAGGAGAACTGACTTCAAAGGACCACTGAATCCCTTTAGCCATACAGCAGTCACACTCTCCCAGTATCTAACAAGGCTTGTGTGGACAGTTGGCAGGAGAACTGACTTCAAAGGACCACTGAATCCCTTTAGCCATACAGCAGTCACACTCTCCCAGTATCTAACAAGGCTTTTGTGGACAGTTGGCAGGAGAACTGACTTCAAAGGACCACTGATTCCCTTTAGCCATACAGCAGTCACAATGTCCCAGTATCTAACAAGGCTTGTGTGGACAGTTGGCAGGAGAACTGGCTTCAAAGGACCACTGAATCCCTTTAGCCATACAGCAGTCACACTCTCCCAGTATCTAACAAGGCTTGTGTGGACAGTTGGCAGGAGAACTGGCTTCAAAGGACCACTGAATCCCTTTAGCCATACAGTAGTCACACTGTCCGAGCATCTAACAAGACTTATGTGGACAGTTGACAGGAGAACTGGCTTCAAAGGACCACTGAATCCCTTTAACCAAACAGCAGTCACACTGTCCCAGTATCTAACAAGGCTTGTGTGGACAGTTGGAAGGAGAACAGGCTTCAAAGGACCACTGAATCCCTTTAACAATACATCAGTCACACTGTCCCAGCATCTAACAAGGCTTGTGTGGACAGTTGACAGGAGAACTGGCTTCAAAGGACCACTGAATCCCTTTAACCATACAGCAGTCACACTGTCCCAGTATCTAACAAGGCTTGTGTGGACAGTTGGCAGGAGAAATGGCTACAAAGGACCACTGAATCCCTTTAGCCATACAGCTGTCACACTGTCCCGGTATCTAACAAGGCTTGTGTGGACAGTTGACAGGAGAACTGGCTTCAAAGGACCACTGAATCCCTTTAGCCATACAGCAGTCACACTGTCTCAGTATCTAACAAGGCTTATGTGGACAATTGACAGGAGAACTGACTTCAAAGGACCACTGAATCCCTTTAGCCATACAGCAGTCACACTGTCTCAGTATCTAACAAGGCTTGTGTGGACAGTTGGCAGGAGAACTGGCTTCAAAGGACCACTGAATCCCTTAACCATACAGCAGTCACACTGTCCCAGTATCTAACAAGGCTTGTGTGGACAGTTGGCAGGAGAACTGGCTTCAAAGGACCACTGAATCCCTTTAGCCATACAGCAGTCACACTGTCTCAGTATCTAACAAGGCTTGTGTGGACAGTTGACAGGAGAACTGGCTTCAAAGGACCACTGAATCCCTTTAGCCATACAGCAGTCACACTGTCTCAGTATCTAACAAGGCTTGTGTGGACAGTTGGCAGGAGAACTGGCTTCAAAGGACCACTGAATCCCTTTAGCCATACAGCAGTCACACTGTCCCAGTATCTAACAAGGCTTGTGTGGACAGTTGGCAGGAGAACTGGCTTCAAAGGACCACTGAATCCCTTTAGCCATACAGCAGTCACACTGTCCCAGTATCTAACAAGGCTTGTGTGGACAGTTGGCAGGAGAACTGGCTTCAAAGGACCACTGAATCCCTTTAGCCATACAGCAGTCACACTGTCCCAGTATCTAACAAGGCTTGTGTGGACAGTTGGCAGGAGAACTGACTTCAAAGGACCACTGAATCCCTTTAACCATACAGCAGTCACACTGTCCCGGTATCTAACAAGGTTTGTGTGGACAGTTGACAGGAGAACTGGCTTCAAAGGACCACTGAATCCCTTTAACCATGCAGCAGTCACACTGTCCCAGTATCTAACAAGGCTTGTGTGGACAGTTGGCAGGAGAAATGGCTACAAAGGACCACTGAATCCCTTTAGCCATACAGCTGTCACACTGTCCCGGTATCTAACAAGGCTTGTGTGGACAGTTGACAGGAGAACTGACTTCAAAGGACCACTGAATCCCTTTAGCCATACAGCAGTCACACTGTCTCAGTATCTAACAAGGCTTATGTGGACAATTGACAGGAGAACAGACTTCAAAGGACCACTGAATCCCTTTAACCATACAGCAGTCACACTGTCTCAGTATCTAACAAGGCTTGTGTGGACTGTTGACAGGAGAACTGGCTTCAAAGGACCAGTGATTCCCTTTAGCCATACAGCAGTCACACTGTCCCAGTATCTAACAAGGCTTGTGTGGACAGTTGACAGGAGAACTGACTTCAAAGGACCACTGAATCCCTTTAGCCATACAGCAGTCACACTGTCCCAATATCTAACAAGGCTTGTGTGGAGAGTTGGCAGGAGAACTGGCTTGAAAGGACCACTGAATCCCTTTAGCCATACAGCAGTCACACTGTCCCGGTATCTAACAAGGCTTGTGTGGACAGTTGGCAGGAGAACTGGCTTCAAAGGACAACTGAATCCCTTTAGCCATACAGCAGTCACACTGTCTCAGTATCTAACAAGGCTTATGTGGACAATTGACAGGAGAACTGACTTCAAAGGACCACTGAATCCCTTTAGCCATACAGCAGTCACACTGTCTCAGTATCTAACAAGGCTTGTGTGGACAGTTGACAGGAGAACTGGCTTCAAAGGACCACTGAATCCCTTTAGCCATACAGCAGTCACACTGTCCCGGTATCTAACAAGGCTTGTGTGGAGAGTTGGCAGGAGAACTGGCTTCAAAGGACCACTGAATCCCTTTAGCCATACAGCAGTCACACACTGTCCCGGTATCTAACAAGGCTTGTGTGGACAGTTGACAGGTGAACTGGCTTCGAAGGACCACTGAATCCCTTTAGCCATACAGCGGTCACACTGTCCCAGTATCTAACAAGGCTTGTGTGGACAGTTGACAGGAGAACTGGCTTCAAAGGACCACTGAATCCCTTTAACCATACAGCAGTCACACTGTCTTAGTATCTAACATGGCTTGTGTGGAGAGTTGACAGGAGAACTGACTTCAAAGGACCACTGAATCCCTTTAACCATACAGCAGTCACACTGTCCCGGTATCTAACAAGGTTTGTGTGGACAGTTGACAGGAGAACTGGCTTCAAAGGACCACTGAGTCCCTTTAACCATGCAGCAGTCACACTGTCCCAGTATCTAACAAGGCTTGTGTGTACAGTTGGCAGGAGAAATGGCTACAAAGGACCACTGAATCCCTTTAGCCATACAGCTGTCACACTGTCCCGGTATCTAACAAGGCTTGTGTGGACAGTTGACAGGAGAACTGGCTTCAAAGGACCACTGAATCCCTTTAGCCATACAGCAGTCACACTGTCTCAGTATCTAACAAGGCTTATGTGGACAATTGACAGGAGAACTGACTTCAAAGGACCACTGAATCCCTTTAACCATACAGCAGTCACACTGTCTCAGTATCTAACAAGGCTTGTGTGGACTGTTGACAGGAGAACTGGCTTCAAAGGACCAGTGATTCCCTTTAGCCATACAGCAGTCACACAGTCCCAGTATCTAACAAGGCTTGTGTGGACAGTTGACAGGAGAACTGACTTCAAAGGACCACTGAATCCCTTTAGCCATACAGCAGTCACACTGTCCCAATATCTAACAAGGCTTGTGTGGAGAGTTGGCAGGAAACTGGCTTGAAAGGACCACTGAATCCCTTTAGCCATACAGCAGTCACACTGTCTCAGTATCTAACAAGGCTTATGTGGACTATTGACAGGAGAACTGACTTCAAAGGACCACTGAATCCCTTTAGCCATACAGCAGTCACACTGTCTCAGTATCTAACAAGGCTTGTGTGGACAGTTGACAGGAGAACTGGCTTCAAAGGACCACTGAATCCCTTTAGCCATACAGCAGTCACACTGTCCCGGTATCTAACAAGGCTTGTGTGGACAGTTGGCAGGAGAACTGGCTTCAAAGGACCACTGAATCCCTTTAGCCATACAGCACTCACACACTGTCCCGGTATCTAACAAGGCTTGTGTGGACAGTTGACAGGTGAACTGGCTTCGAAGGACCACTGAATCCCTTTAGCCATACAGCGGTCACACTGTCCCAGTATCTAACAAGGCTTGTGTGGACAGTTGACAGGAGAACTGGCTTCAAAGGACCACTGAATCCCTTTAGCCATACAGCAGTCACACTGTCTTAGTATCTAACATGGCTTGTGTGGAGAGTTGACAGGAGAACTGACTTCAAAGGACCACTGAAACCCTTTAGCCATACAGCAGTCACACTGTCCCAGTATCTAACAAGGCTTGTGTGGACAGTTGGCAGGAGAACTGGCTTCAAAGGACCACTGAATCCCTTTAGCCATACAGCTGTCACACTGTCCCGGTATCTGACAAGGCTTGTGTGGACAGTTGGTCGGAGAACTGGCTTCAAAGGACCACTGAATCCCTTTAGCCATACAGCAGTCACACTGTCTCAGTATCTAACAAGGCTTATGTGGACAATTGACAGGAGAACTAACTTCAAAGGACCACTCAATCCCTTTAGCCATACAGCAGTCACACTGTCTCAGTATCTAACAAGGCTTGTGTGGACAGTTGACAGGAGAACTGGCTTCAAAGGACCACTGAATCCCTTTAGCCATACAGCAGTCATACTGTCCCGGTATCTAACAAGGCTTGTGTGGACAGTTGACAGGAGAACTGGCTTCAAAGGACCACTGAATCCCTTTAGCCATACAGCAGTCACACTGTCCCGGTATCTAATAAGGCTTGTGTGGACAGTTGACAGGAGAACTGGCTTCAAAGGACCACTGAATCCTTTAGCCATACAGCAGTCACACTGTCCCGGTATCTAACAAGGCTGGTGTGAACAGTTGACAGGAGAACTGGCTTCAAAGGACCACTGAATCCCTTTAGCCATACAGCAGTCACACTGTCCCGGTATCTAACAAGGCTTGTGTGGACAGTTGACAGGTGAACTGGCTTCAAAGGACCACTGACTCCCTTTAGCCATACAGCAGTCACACTCTCCCGGTATCTAACAAGGCTTGTGTGGACAGTTGACAGGAGAACTGGCTTCAAAGGACCACTGAATCCCTTTAGCCATACAGCAGTCACACTGTCCCAGTATCTAACAAGGCTTGTGTGGACAGTTGACAGGAGAACTGACTTCAAAGGACCACTGAATCCCTTTAGCCATACAGCAGTCACACTCTCCCAGTAACTAACAAGGCTTGTGTGGACAGTTGGCAGGAGAACTGACTTAAAAGGACCACTGAATCCCTTTAGCCATACAGCAGTCACACTGTCCCAGTATCTAACAAGGCTTGTGTGGACAGTTGGCAGGAGAACTGGCTTCAAAGGACCACTGAATCCCTTTAGCCATACAGCTGTCACACTCTCCCAGTATCTAACAAGGCTTGTGTGGACAGTTGGCAGGAGAACTGGCTTCAAAGGACCACTGAATCCCTTTAGCCATACAGTATTCACACTGTCCCAGCATCTAACAAGACTTATGTGGACAGTTGACAGGAGAACTGGCTTCAAAGGACCACTGAATCACTTTAACCACACAGCAGTCACACTGTCCCAGTATCTAGCAAGGCTTGTGTGGACAGTTGGCAGGAGAACTGGCTTCAAAGGACCACTGAATCCCTTTAACCATACATCAGTCACACTGTCCCAGCATCTAACAAGGCTTGTGTGGACAGTTGACAGGAGAACTGGCTTCAAAGGACCACTGAATCCCTTTAACCATACAGCAGTCACACTGTCCCAGTATCTACCAAGGCTTGTGTGGACAGTTGGCAGGAGAAATGGCTACAAAGGACCACTGAATCCCTTTAGCCATACAGCTGTCACACTGTCCCGGTATCTAACAAGGCTTGTGTGGACAGTTGACAGGAGAACTGGCTTCAAAGGACCACTGAATCCCTTTAGCCATACAGCAGTCACACTGTCTCAGTATCTAACAAGGCTTATGTGGACAATTGACAGGAGAACTGACTTCAAAGGACCACTGAATCCCTTTAGCCATACAGCAGTCACACTGTCTCAGTATCTAACAAGGCTTGTGTGGACAGTTGACAGGAGAACTGGCTTCAAAGGACCACTGAATCCCTTTAGCCATTCAGCAGTCACACTGTCTCAGTATCTAACAAGGCTTGTGTGGACAGTTGGCAGGAGAACTGGCTTCAAAGGACCACTGAATCCCTTTAGCCATTCAGCAGTCACACTGTCCCAGTATCTAACAAGGCTTGTGTGGACAGTTGGCAGGAGAACTGGCTTCAAAGGACCACTGAATCCCTTTACCCATACAGCAGTCACACTGTCCCAGTATCTAACAAGGCTTGTGTGGACAGTTGGCAGGAGAACTGGCTTCAAAGGACCACTGAATCCCTTTAGCCATACAGCAGTCACACTGTCTCAGTATCTAACAAGGCTTGTGTGGACAGTTGGCAGGAGAACTGGCTTCAAAGGACCACTGAATCCCTTTAGCCATACAGCAGTCACACTGTCCCATTATCTAACAAGGCTTGTGTGGACAGTTGGCAGGAGAACTGGCTTCAAAGGACCACTGAATCCCTTTAGCCATACAGCAGTCACACTGTCCCAGTATCTAACAAGGCTTGTGTGGACAGTTGGCAGGAGAACTGACTTCAAAGGACCACTGAATCCCTTTAACCATACAGCAGTCACACTGTCCCGGTATCTAACAAGGTTTGTGTGGACAGTTGACAGGAGAACTGGCTTCAAAGGACCACTGAATCCCTTTAACCATGCAGCAGTCACACTGTCCCAGTATCTAACAAGGCTTGTGTGGACAGTTGGCAGGAGAAATGGCTACAAAGGACCACTGAATCCCTTTAGCCATACAGCTGTCACACTGTCCCGGTATCTAACAAGGCTTGTGTGGACAGTTGACAGGAGAACTGGCTTCAAAGGACCACTGAATCCCTTTAGCCATACAGCAGTCACACTGTCTCAGTATCTAACAAGGCTTATGTGGACAATTGACAGGAGAACTGACTTCAAAGGACCACTGAATCCCTTTAACCATACAGCAGTCACACTGTCTCAGTATCTAACAAGGCTTGTGTGGACTGTTGACAGGAGAACTGGCTTCAAAGGAGCAGTGATTCCCTTTAGCCATACAGCAGTCACACAGTCCCAGTATCTAACAAGGCTTGTGTGGACAGTTGACAGGAGAACTGACTTCAAAGGACCACTGAATCCCTTTAGCCATACAGCAGTCACACTGTCCCGGTATCTAACAAGGCTTGTGTGGACAGTTGGCAGGAGAACTGGCTTCAAAGGACAACTGAATCCTTTTAGCCATACAGCAGTCACACTGTCTCAGTATCTAACAAGGCTGATGTGGACAATTGACAGGAGAACTGACTTCAAAGGACCACTGAATCCCTTTAGCCATACAGCAGTCACACTGTCTCAGTATCTAACAAGGCTTGTGTGGACAGTTGACAGGAGAACTGGCTTCAAAGGACCACTGAATCCCTTTAGCCATACAGCAGTCACACTGTCCCGGTATCTAACAAGGCTTGTGTGGACAGTTGGCAGGAGAACTGGCTTCAAAGGACCACTGAATCCCTTTAGCCATACAGCACTCACACACTGTCCCGGTATCTAACAAGGCTTGTGTGGACAGTTGACAGGTGAACTGGCTTCGAAGGACCACTGAATCCCTTTAGCCATACAGCGGTCACACTGTCCCAGTATCTAACAAGGCTTGTGTGGACAGTTGACAGGAGAACTGGCTTCAAAGGACCACTGAATCCCTTTAGCCATACAGCAGTCACACTGTCTTAGTATCTAACATGGCTTGTGTGGAGAGTTGACAGGAGAACTGACTTCAAAGGACCACTGAAACCCTTTAGCCATACAGCAGTCACACTGTCCCAGTATCTAACAAGGCTTGTGTGGACAGTTGGCAGGAGAACTGGCTTCAAAGGACCACTGAATCCCTTTAGCCATACAGCTGTCACACTGTCCCGGTATCTGACAAGGTTTGTGTGGACAGTTGGCAGGAGAACTGGCTTCAAAGGACCACTGAATCCCTTTAGCCATACAGCAGTCACACTGTCTCAGTATCTAACAAGGCTTATGTGGACAATTGACAGGAGAACTAACTTCAAAGGACCACTCAATCCCTTTAGCCATACAGCAGTCACACTGTCTCAGTATCTAACAAGGCTTGTGTGGACAGTTGACAGGAGAACTGGCTTCAAAGGACCACTGAATCCCTTTAGCCATACAGCAGTCATACTGTCCCGGTATCTAACAAGGCTTGTGTGGACAGTTGACAGGAGAACTGGCTTCAAAGGACCACTGAATCCCTTTAGCCATACAGCAGTCACACTGTCCCGGTATCTAATAAGGCTTGTGTGGACAGTTGACAGGAGAACTGGCTTCAAAGGACCACTGAATCCTTTAGCCATACAGCAGTCACACTGTCCCGGTATCTAACAAGGCTGGTGTGAACAGTTGACAGGAGAACTGGCTTCAAAGGACCACTGAATCCCTTTAGCCATACAGCAGTCACACTGTCCCGGTATCTAACAAGGCTTGTGTGGACAGTTGACAGGTGAACTGGCTTCGAAGGACCACTGACTCCCTTTAGCCATACAGCAGTCACACTCTCCCGGTATCTAACAAGGCTTGTGTGGACAGTTGACAGGAGAACTGGCTTCAAAGGACCACTGAATCCCTTTAGCCATACAGCAGTCACACTGTCCCAGTATCTAACAAGGCTTGTGTGGACAGTTGACAGGAGAACTGGCTTCAAAGGACCACTGAATCCCTTTAACCATACAGCAGTCACACTGTCCCAGTATCTACCAAGGCTTGTGTGGACAGTTGGCAGGAGAAATGGCTACAAAGGACCACTGAATCCCTTCAGCCATACAGCTGTCACACTGTCCCGGTATCTAACAAGGCTTGTGTGGACAGTTGACAGGAGAACTGGCTTCAAAGGACCACTGAATCCCTTTAGCCATACAGCAGTCACACTGTCTCAGTATCTAACAAGGCTTATGTGGACAATTGACAGGAGAACTGACTTCAAAGGACCACTGAATCCCTTTAGCCATACAGCAGTCACACTGTCTCAGTATCTAACAAGGCTTGTGTGGACAGTTGACAGGAGAACTGGCTTCAAAGGACCACTGAATCCCTTTAGCCATTCAGCAGTCACACTGTCTCAGTATCTAACAAGGCTTGTGTGGACAGTTGGCAGGAGAACTGGCTTCAAAGGACCACTGAATCCCTTTAGCCATACAGCAGTCACACTGTCCCAGTATCTAACAAGGCTTGTGTGGACAGTTGGCAGGAGAACTGGCTTAAAAGGACCACTGAATCCCTTTAGCCATACAGCAGTCACACTGTCCCAGTATCTAACAAGGCTTGTGTGGACAGTTGGCAGGAGAACTGGCTTCAAAGGACCACTGAATCCCTTTAGCCATACAGCTGTCACACTCTCCCAGTATCTAACAAGGCTTGTGTGGACAGTTGGCAGGAGAACTGGCTTCAAAGGACCACTGAATCCCTTTAGCCATACAGTATTCACACTGTCCCAGCATCTAACAAGACTTATGTGGACAGTTGACAGGAGAACTGGCTTCAAAGGACCACTGAATCACTTTAACCACACAGCAGTCACACTGTCCCAGTATCTAGCAAGGCTTGTGTGGACAGTTGGCAGGAGAACTGGCTTCAAAGGACCACTGAATCCCTTTAACCATACATCAGTCACACTGTCCCAGCATCTAACAAGGCTTGTGTGGACAGTTGACAGGAGAACTGGCTTCAAAGGACCACTGAATCCCTTTAACCATACAGCAGTCACACTGTCCCAGTATCTACCAAGGCTTGTGTGGACAGTTGGCAGGAGAAATGGCTACAAAGGACCACTGAATCCCTTTAGCCATACAGCTGTCACACTGTCCCGGTATCTAACAAGGCTTGTGTGGACAGTTGACAGGAGAACTGGCTTCAAAGGACCACTGAATCCCTTTAGCCATACAGCAGTCACACTGTCTCAGTATCTAACAAGGCTTATGTGGACAATTGACAGGAGAACTGACTTCAAAGGACCACTGAATCCCTTTAGCCATACAGCAGTCACACTGTCTCAGTATCTAACAAGGCTTGTGTGGACAGTTGACAGGAGAACTGGCTTCAAAGGACCACTGAATCCCTTTAGCCATTCAGCAGTCACACTGTCTCAGTATCTAACAAGGCTTGTGTGGACAGTTGGCAGGAGAACTGGCTTCAAAGGACCACTGAATCCCTTTAGCCATTCAGCAGTCACACTGTCCCAGTATCTAACAAGGCTTGTGTGGACAGTTGGCAGGAGAACTGGCTTCAAAGGACCACTGAATCCCTTTACCCATACAGCAGTCACACTGTCCCAGTATCTAACAAGGCTTGTGTGGACAGTTGGCAGGAGAACTGGCTTCAAAGGACCACTGAATCCCTTTAGCCATACAGCAGTCACACTGTCTCAGTATCTAACAAGGCTTGTGTGGACAGTTGGCAGGAGAACTGGCTTCAAAGGACCACTGAATCCCTTTAGCCATACAGCAGTCACACTGTCCCATTATCTAACAAGGCTTGTGTGGACAGTTGGCAGGAGAACTGGCTTCAAAGGACCACTGAATCCCTTTAGCCATACAGCAGTCACACTGTCCCAGTATCTAACAAGGCTTGTGTGGACAGTTGGCAGGAGAACTGACTTCAAAGGACCACTGAATCCCTTTAACCATACAGCAGTCACACTGTCCCGGTATCTAACAAGGTTTGTGTGGACAGTTGACAGGAGAACTGGCTTCAAAGGACCACTGAATCCCTTTAACCATGCAGCAGTCACACTGTCCCAGTATCTAACAAGGCTTGTGTGGACAGTTGGCAGGAGAAATGGCTACAAAGGACCACTGAATCCCTTTAGCCATACAGCTGTCACACTGTCCCGGTATCTAACAAGGCTTGTGTGGACAGTTGACAGGAGAACTGGCTTCAAAGGACCACTGAATCCCTTTAGCCATACAGCAGTCACACTGTCTCAGTATCTAACAAGGCTTATGTGGACAATTGACAGGAGAACTGACTTCAAAGGACCACTGAATCCCTTTAACCATACAGCAGTCACACTGTCTCAGTATCTAACAAGGCTTGTGTGGACTGTTGACAGGAGAACTGGCTTCAAAGGAGCAGTGATTCCCTTTAGCCATACAGCAGTCACACAGTCCCAGTATCTAACAAGGCTTGTGTGGACAGTTGACAGGAGAACTGACTTCAAAGGACCACTGAATCCCTTTAGCCATACAGCAGTCACACTGTCCCGGTATCTAACAAGGCTTGTGTGGACAGTTGGCAGGAGAACTGGCTTCAAAGGACAACTGAATCCCTTTAGCCATACAGCAGTCACACTGTCTCAGTATCTAACAAGGCTGATGTGGACAATTGACAGGAGAACTGACTTCAAAGGACCACTGAATCCCTTTAGCCATACAGCAGTCACACTGTCTCAGTATCTAACAAGGCTTGTGTGGACAGTTGACAGGAGAACTGGCTTCAAAGGACCACTGAATCCCTTTAGCCATACAGCAGTCACACTGTCCCGGTATCTAACAAGGCTTGTGTGGACAGTTGGCAGGAGAACTGGCTTCAAAGGACCACTGAATCCCTTTAGCCATACAGCACTCACACACTGTCCCGGTATCTAACAAGGCTTGTGTGGACAGTTGACAGGTGAACTGGCTTCGAAGGACCACTGAATCCCTTTAGCCATACAGCGGTCACACTGTCCCAGTATCTAACAAGGCTTGTGTGGACAGTTGACAGGAGAACTGGCTTCAAAGGACCACTGAATCCCTTTAGCCATACAGCAGTCACACTGTCTTAGTATCTAACATGGCTTGTGTGGAGAGTTGACAGGAGAACTGACTTCAAAGGACCACTGAAACCCTTTAGCCATACAGCAGTCACACTGTCCCAGTATCTAACAAGGCTTGTGTGGACAGTTGGCAGGAGAACTGGCTTCAAAGGACCACTGAATCCCTTTAGCCATACAGCTGTCACACTGTCCCGGTATCTGACAAGGTTTGTGTGGACAGTTGGCAGGAGAACTGGCTTCAAAGGACCACTGAATCCCTTTAGCCATACAGCAGTCACACTGTCTCAGTATCTAACAAGGCTTATGTGGACAATTGACAGGAGAACTAACTTCAAAGGACCACTCAATCCCTTTAGCCATACAGCAGTCACACTGTCTCAGTATCTAACAAGGCTTGTGTGGACAGTTGACAGGAGAACTGGCTTCAAAGGACCACTGAATCCCTTTAGCCATACAGCAGTCATACTGTCCCGGTATCTAACAAGGCTTGTGTGGACAGTTGACAGGAGAACTGGCTTCAAAGGACCACTGAATCCCTTTAGCCATACAGCAGTCACACTGTCCCGGTATCTAATAAGGCTTGTGTGGACAGTTGACAGGAGAACTGGCTTCAAAGGACCACTGAATCCTTTAGCCATACAGCAGTCACACTGTCCCGGTATCTAACAAGGCTGGTGTGAACAGTTGACAGGAGAACTGGCTTCAAAGGACCACTGAATCCCTTTAGCCATACAGCAGTCACACTGTCCCGGTATCTAACAAGGCTTGTGTGGACAGTTGACAGGTGAACTGGCTTCGAAGGACCACTGACTCCCTTTAGCCATACAGCAGTCACACTCTCCCGGTATCTAACAAGGCTTGTGTGGACAGTTGACAGGAGAACTGGCTTCAAAGGACCACTGAATCCCTTTAGCCATACAGCAGTCACACTGTCCCAGTATCTAACAAGGCTTGTGTGGACAGTTGACAGGAGAACTGGCTTCAAAGGACCACTGAATCCCTTTAACCATACAGCAGTCACACTGTCCCAGTATCTACCAAGGCTTGTGTGGACAGTTGGCAGGAGAAATGGCTACAAAGGACCACTGAATCCCTTCAGCCATACAGCTGTCACACTGTCCCGGTATCTAACAAGGCTTGTGTGGACAGTTGACAGGAGAACTGGCTTCAAAGGACCACTGAATCCCTTTAGCCATACAGCAGTCACACTGTCTCAGTATCTAACAAGGCTTATGTGGACAATTGACAGGAGAACTGACTTCAAAGGACCACTGAATCCCTTTAGCCATACAGCAGTCACACTGTCTCAGTATCTAACAAGGCTTGTGTGGACAGTTGACAGGAGAACTGGCTTCAAAGGACCACTGAATCCCTTTAGCCATTCAGCAGTCACACTGTCTCAGTATCTAACAAGGCTTGTGTGGACAGTTGGCAGGAGAACTGGCTTCAAAGGACCACTGAATCCCTTTAGCCATACAGCAGTCACACTGTCCCAGTATCTAACAAGGCTTGTGTGGACAGTTGGCAGGAGAACTGGCTTCAAAGGACCACTGAATCCCTTTACCCATACAGCAGTCACACTGTCCCAGTATCTAACAAGGCTTGTGTGGACAGTTGGCAGGAGAACTGGCTTCAAAGGACCACTGAATCCCTTTAGCCATACAGCAGTCACACTGTCCCAGTATCTAACAAGGCTTGTGTGGACAGTTGGCAGGAGAACTGACTTCAAAGGACCACTGAATCCCTTTAACCATACAGCAGTCACACTGTCCCGGTATCTAAAAAGGTTTGTATGGACAGTTGACAGGAGAACTGGCTTCAAAGGACCACTGAATCCCTTTAACCATACAGCAGTCACACTGTCCCAGTATCTAACAAGACTTGTGTGGACAGTTGGCAGGAGAAATGGCTACAAAGGACCACAGAATCCCTTTAGCCATACAGCTGTCACACTGTCCCGGTATCTAACAAGGCTTGTGTGGACAGTTGGCAGGAGAACTGGCTTCAAAGGACAACTGAATCCCTTTAGCCATACAGGAGTCACACTGTCTCAGTATCTAACAAGGCTTATGTGGACAATTGACAGGAGAACTGACTTCAAAGGACCACTGAATCCCTTTAGCCATACAGCAGTCACACTCTCTCAGTATCTAACAAGGCTTGTGTGGACAGTTGACAGGAGAACTGGCTTCAAAGGACCACTGAATCCCTTTAGCCATACAGCAGTCACACTGTCCCGGTATCTAACAAGGCTTGTGTGGACAGTTGGCAGGAGAACTGGCTTCAAAGGACCACTGAATCCCTTTAGCCATACAGCACTCACACACTGTCCCGGTATCTAACAAGGCTTGTGTGGACAGTTGACAGGTGAACTGGCTTCGAAGGACCACTGAATCCCTTTAGCCATACAACGGTCACACTGTCCCAGTATCTAACAAGGCTTGTGGGGACAGTTGACAGGAGAACTGGCTTCAAAGGACCACTGAATCCCTTTAGCCATACAGCAGTCACACTGTCTTAGTATCTAACATGGCTTGTGTGGAGAGTTGACAGGAGAACTGACTTCAAAGGACCACTGAAACCCTTTAGCCATACAGCAGTCACACTGTCCCAGTATCTAACAAGGCTTGTGTGGACAGTTGGCAGGAGAACTGGCTTCAAAGGACCACTGAATCCCTTTAGCCATACAGCTGTCACACTGTCCCGGTATCTGACAAGGCTTGTGTGGACAGTTGGCAGGAGAACTGGCTTCAAAGGACCACTGAATCCCTTTAGCCATACAGCAGTCACACTGTCTCAGTATCTAACAAGGCTTATGTGGACAATTGACAGGAGAACTAACTTCAAAGGACCACTCAATCCCTTTAGCCATACAGCAGTCACACTGTCTCAGTATCTAACAAGGCTTGTGTGGACAGTTGACAGGAGAACTGGCTTCAAAGGGCCACTGAATCCCTTTAGCCATACAGCAGTCATACTGTCCCGGTATCTAACAAGGCTTGTGTGGACAGTTGACAGGAGAACTGGCTTCAAAGGACCACTGAATCCCTTTAGCCATACAGCAGTCACACTGTCCCGGTATCTAATAAGGCTTGTGTGGACAGTTGACAGGAGAACTGGCTTCAAAGGACCACTGAATCCTTTAGCCATACAGCAGTCACACTGTCCCGGTATCTAACAAGGCTGGTGTGAACAGTTGACAGGAGAACTGGCTTCAAAGGACCACTGAATCCCTTTAGCCATACAGCAGTCACACTGTCCCGGTATCTAACAAGGCTTGTGTGGACAGTTGACAGGTGAACTGGCTTCGAAGGACCACTGACTCCCTTTAGCCATACAGCAGTCACACTCTCCCGGTATCTAACAAGGCTTGTGTGGAGAGTTGACAGGAGAACTGGCTTCAAAGGACCACTGAATCCCTTTAGCCATACAGCAGTCACACTGTCCCAGTATCTAACAAGGCTTGTGTGGACAGTTGACAGGAGAACTGACTTCAAAGGACCACTGAATCCCTTTAGCCATACAGCAGTCACACTCTCCCAGTAACTAACAAGGCTTGTGTGGACAGTTGGCAGGAGAACTGACTTAAAAGGACCACTGAATCCCTTTAGCCATACAGCAGTCACACTGTCCCAGTATCTAACAAGGCTTGTGTGGACAGTTGGCATGAGAACTGGCTTCAAAGGACCACTGAATCCCTTTAGCCATACAGCTGTCACACTCTCCCAGTATCTAACAAGGCTTGTGTGGACAGTTGGCAGGAGAACTGGCTTCAAAGGACCACTGAATCCCTTTAGCCATACAGTATTCACACTGTCCCAGCATCTAACAAGACTTATGTGGACAGTTGACAGGAGAACTGGCTTCAAAGGACCACTGAATCACTTTAACCACACAGCAGTCACACTGTCCCAGTATCTAGCAAGGCTTGTGTGGACAGTTGGCAGGAGAACTGGCTTCAAAGGACCACTGAATCCCTTTAACCATACATCAGTCACACTGTCCCAGCATCTAACAAGGCTTGTGTGGAGAGTTGGCAGGAGAACTGGCTTGAAAGGACCACTGAATCCCTTTAGCCATACAGCAGTCACACTGTCCCGGTATCTAACAAGGCTTGTGTGGACAGTTGGCAGGAGAACTGGCTTCAAAGGACAACTGAATCCCTTTAGCCATACAGCAGTCACACTGTCTCAGTATCTAACAAGGCTTGTGTGGACAGTTGACAGGAGAACTGGCTTCAAAGGACCACTGAATCCCTTTAGCCATACAGCAGTCACACTGTCCCGGTATCTAACAAGGCTTGTGTGGACAGTTGGCAGGAGAACTGGCTTCAAAGGACCACTGAATCCCTTTAGCCATACAGCACTCACACACTGTCCCGGTATCTAACAAGGCTTGTGTGGACAGTTGACAGGTGAACTGGCTTCGAAGGACCACTGAATCCCTTTAGCCATACAGCGGTCACACTGTCCCAGTATCTAACAAGGCTTGTGTGGACAGTTGACAGGAGAACTGGCTTCAAAGGACCACTGAATCCCTTTAGCCATACAGCAGTCACACTGTCTTAGTATCTAACATGGCTTGTGTGGAGAGTTGACAGGAGAACTGACTTCAAAGGACCACTGAATCCCTTTAACCATACATCAGTCACACTGTCCCAGCATCTAACAAGGCTTGTGTGGACAGTTGACAGGAGAACTGGCTTCAAAGGACCACTGAATCCCTTTAACCATACAGCAGTCACACTCTCCCAGTATCTACCAAGGCTTGTGTGGACAGTTGGCAGGAGAAATGGCTACAAAGGACCACTGAATCCCTTTAGCCATACAGCTGTCACACTGTCCCGGTATCTAACAAGGCTTGTGTGGACAGTTGACAGGAGAACTGGCTTCAAAGGACCACTGAATCCCTTTAGCCATACAGCAGTCACACTGTCTCAGTATCTAACAAGGCTTATGTGGACAATTGACAGGAGAACTGACTTCAAAGGACCACTGAATCCCTTTAGCCATACAGCAGTCACACTGTCTCAGTATCTAACAAGGCTTGTGTGGACAGTTGACAGGAGAACTGGCTTCAAAGGACCACTGAATCCCTTTAGCCATTCAGCAGTCACACTGTCTCAGTATCTAACAAGGCTTGTGTGGACAGTTGGCAGGAGAACTGGCTTCAAAGGACCACTGAATCCCTTTAGCCATACAGCAGTCACACTGTCCCAGTATCTAACAAGGCTTGTGTGGACAGTTGGCAGGAGAACTGGCTTCAAAGGACCACTGAATCCCTTTACCCATACAGCAGTCACACTGTCCCAGTATCTAACAAGGCTTGTGTGGACAGTTGGCAGGAGAACTGGCTTCAAAGGACCACTGAATCCCTTTAGCCATACAGCAGTCACACTGTCCCAGTATCTAACAAGGCTTGTGTGGACAGTTGGCAGGAGAACTGACTTCAAAGGACCACTGAATCCCTTTAACCATACAGCAGTCACACTGTCCCGGTATCTAAAAAGGTTTGTATGGACAGTTGACAGGAGAACTGGCTTCAAAGGACCACTGAATCCCTTTAACCATACAGCAGTCACACTGTCCCAGTATCTAACAAGACTTGTGTGGACAGTTGGCAGGAGAAATGGCTACAAAGGACCACAGAATCCCTTTAGCCATACAGCTGTCACACTGTCCCGGTATCTAACAAGGCTTGTGTGGACAGTTGGCAGGAGAACTGGCTTCAAAGGACAACTGAATCCCTTTAGCCATACAGGAGTCACACTGTCTCAGTATCTAACAAGGCTTATGTGGACAATTGACAGGAGAACTGACTTCAAAGGACCACTGAATCCCTTTAGCCATACAGCAGTCACACTCTCTCAGTATCTAACAAGGCTTGTGTGGACAGTTGACAGGAGAACTGGCTTCAAAGGACCACTGAATCCCTTTAGCCATACAGCAGTCACACTGTCCCGGTATCTAACAAGGCTTGTGTGGACAGTTGGCAGGAGAACTGGCTTCAAAGGACCACTGAATCCCTTTAGCCATACAGCACTCACACACTGTCCCGGTATCTAACAAGGCTTGTGTGGACAGTTGACAGGTGAACTGGCTTCGAAGGACCACTGAATCCCTTTAGCCATACAACGGTCACACTGTCCCAGTATCTAACAAGGCTTGTGTGGACAGTTGACAGGAGAACTGGCTTCAAAGGACCACTGAATCCCTTTAGCCATACAGCAGTCACACTGTCTTAGTATCTAACATGGCTTGTGTGGAGAGTTGACAGGAGAACTGACTTCAAAGGACCACTGAAACCCTTTAGCCATACAGCAGTCACACTGTCCCAGTATCTAACAAGGCTTGTGTGGACAGTTGGCAGGAGAACTGGCTTCAAAGGACCACTGAATCCCTTTAGCCATACAGCTGTCACACTGTCCCGGTATCTGACAAGGCTTGTGTGGACAGTTGGCAGGAGAACTGGCTTCAAAGGACCACTGAATCCCTTTAGCCATACAGCAGTCACACTGTCTCAGTATCTAACAAGGCTTATGTGGACAATTGACAGGAGAACTAACTTCAAAGGACCACTCAATCCCTTTAGCCATACAGCAGTCACACTGTCTCAGTATCTAACAAGGCTTGTGTGGACAGTTGACAGGAGAACTGGCTTCAAAGGGCCACTGAATCCCTTTAGCCATACAGCAGTCATACTGTCCCGGTATCTAACAAGGCTTGTGTGGACAGTTGACAGGAGAACTGGCTTCAAAGGACCACTGAATCCCTTTAGCCATACAGCAGTCACACTGTCCCGGTATCTAATAAGGCTTGTGTGGACAGTTGACAGGAGAACTGGCTTCAAAGGACCACTGAATCCTTTAGCCATACAGCAGTCACACTGTCCCGGTATCTAACAAGGCTGGTGTGAACAGTTGACAGGAGAACTGGCTTCAAAGGACCACTGAATCCCTTTAGCCATACAGCAGTCACACTGTCCCGGTATCTAACAAGGCTTGTGTGGACAGTTGACAGGTGAACTGGCTTCGAAGGACCACTGACTCCCTTTAGCCATACAGCAGTCACACTCTCCCGGTATCTAACAAGGCTTGTGTGGAGAGTTGACAGGAGAACTGGCTTCAAAGGACCACTGAATTCCTTTAGCCATACAGCAGTCACACTGTCCCAGTATCTAACAAGGCTTGTGTGGACAGTTGACAGGAGAACTGACTTCAAAGGACCACTGAATCCCTTTAGCCATACAGCAGTCACACTCTCCCAGTAACTAACAAGGCTTGTGTGGACAGTTGGCAGGAGAACTGACTTAAAAGGACCACTGAATCCCTTTAGCCATACAGCAGTCACACTGTCCCAGTATCTAACAAGGCTTGTGTGGACAGTTGGCATGAGAACTGGCTTCAAAGGACCACTGAATCCCTTTAGCCATACAGCTGTCACACTCTCCCAGTATCTAACAAGGCTTGTGTGGACAGTTGGCAGGAGAACTGGCTTCAAAGGACCACTGAATCCCTTTAGCCATACAGTATTCACACTGTCCCAGCATCTAACAAGACTTATGTGGACAGTTGACAGGAGAACTGGCTTCAAAGGACCACTGAATCACTTTAACCACACAGCAGTCACACTGTCCCAGTATCTAGCAAGGCTTGTGTGGACAGTTGGCAGGAGAACTGGCTTCAAAGGACCACTGAATCCCTTTAACCATACATCAGTCACACTGTCCCAGCATCTAACAAGGCTTGTGTGGAGAGTTGGCAGGAGAACTGGCTTGAAAGGACCACTGAATCCCTTTAGCCATACAGCAGTCACACTGTCCCGGTATCTAACAAGGCTTGTGTGGACAGTTGGCAGGAGAACTGGCTTCAAAGGACAACTGAATCCCTTTAGCCATACAGCAGTCACACTGTCTCAGTATCTAACAAGGCTTGTGTGGACAGTTGACAGGAGAACTGGCTTCAAAGGACCACTGAATCCCTTTAGCCATACAGCAGTCACACTGTCCCGGTATCTAACAAGGCTTGTGTGGACAGTTGGCAGGAGAACTGGCTTCAAAGGACCACTGAATCCCTTTAGCCATACAGCACTCACACACTGTCCCGGTATCTAACAAGGCTTGTGTGGACAGTTGACAGGTGAACTGGCTTCGAAGGACCACTGAATCCCTTTAGCCATACAGCGGTCACACTGTCCCAGTATCTAACAAGGCTTGTGTGGACAGTTGACAGGAGAACTGGCTTCAAAGGACCACTGAATCCCTTTAGCCATACAGCAGTCACACTGTCTTAGTATCTAACATGGCTTGTGTGGAGAGTTGACAGGAGAACTGACTTCAAAGGACCACTGAATCCCTTTAACCATACATCAGTCACACTGTCCCAGCATCTAACAAGGCTTGTGTGGACAGTTGACAGGAGAACTGGCTTCAAAGGACCACTGAATCCCTTTAACCATACAGCAGTCACACTGTCCCGGTATCTAATAAGGCTTGTGTGGACAGTTGACAGGAGAACTGGCTTCAAAGGACCACTGAATCCTTTAGCCATACAGCAGTCACACTGTCCCGGTATCTAACAAGGCTGGTGTGAACAGTTGACAGGAGAACTGGCTTCAAAGGACCACTGAATCCCTTTAGCCATACAGCAGTCACACTGTCCCGGTATCTAACAAGGCTTGTGTGGACAGTTGACAGGTGAACTGGCTTCGAAGGACCACTGACTCCCTTTAGCCATACAGCAGTCACACTCTCCCGGTATCTAACAAGGCTTGTGTGGAGAGTTGACAGGAGAACTGGCTTCAAAGGACCACTGAATTCCTTTAGCCATACAGCAGTCACACTGTCCCAGTATCTAACAAGGCTTGTGTGGACAGTTGACAGGAGAACTGACTTCAAAGGACCACTGAATCCCTTTAGCCATACAGCAGTCACACTCTCCCAGTAACTAACAAGGCTTGTGTGGACAGTTGGCAGGAGAACTGACTTAAAAGGACCACTGAATCCCTTTAGCCATACAGCAGTCACACTGTCCCAGTATCTAACAAGGCTTGTGTGGACAGTTGGCATGAGAACTGGCTTCAAAGGACCACTGAATCCCTTTAGCCATACAGCTGTCACACTCTCCCAGTATCTAACAAGGCTTGTGTGGACAGTTGGCAGGAGAACTGGCTTCAAAGGACCACTGAATCCCTTTAGCCATACAGTATTCACACTGTCCCAGCATCTAACAAGACTTATGTGGACAGTTGACAGGAGAACTGGCTTCAAAGGACCACTGAATCACTTTAACCACACAGCAGTCACACTGTCCCAGTATCTAGCAAGGCTTGTGTGGACAGTTGGCAGGAGAACTGGCTTCAAAGGACCACTGAATCCCTTTAACCATACATCAGTCACACTGTCCCAGCATCTAACAAGGCTTGTGTGGAGAGTTGGCAGGAGAACTGGCTTGAAAGGACCACTGAATCCCTTTAGCCATACAGCAGTCACACTGTCCCGGTATCTAACAAGGCTTGTGTGGACAGTTGGCAGGAGAACTGGCTTCAAAGGACAACTGAATCCCTTTAGCCATACAGCAGTCACACTGTCTCAGTATCTAACAAGGCTTGTGTGGACAGTTGACAGGAGAACTGGCTTCAAAGGACCACTGAATCCCTTTAGCCATACAGCAGTCACACTGTCCCGGTATCTAACAAGGCTTGTGTGGACAGTTGGCAGGAGAACTGGCTTCAAAGGACCACTGAATCCCTTTAGCCATACAGCACTCACACACTGTCCCGGTATCTAACAAGGCTTGTGTGGACAGTTGACAGGTGAACTGGCTTCGAAGGACCACTGAATCCCTTTAGCCATACAGCGGTCACACTGTCCCAGTATCTAACAAGGCTTGTGTGGACAGTTGACAGGAGAACTGGCTTCAAAGGACCACTGAATCCCTTTAGCCATACAGCAGTCACACTGTCTTAGTATCTAACATGGCTTGTGTGGAGAGTTGACAGGAGAACTGACTTCAAAGGACCACTGAATCCCTTTAACCATACATCAGTCACACTGTCCCAGCATCTAACAAGGCTTGTGTGGACAGTTGACAGGAGAACTGGCTTCAAAGGACCACTGAATCCCTTTAACCATACAGCAGTCACACTCTCCCAGTATCTACCAAGGCTTGTGTGGACAGTTGGCAGGAGAAATGGCTACAAAGGACCACTGAATCCCTTTAGCCATACAGCTGTCACACTGTCCCGGTATCTAACAAGGCTTGTGTGGACAGTTGACAGGAGAACTGGCTTCAAAGGACCACTGAATCCCTTTAGCCATACAGCAGTCACACTGTCTCAGTATCTAACAAGGCTTATGTGGACAATTGACAGGAGAACTGACTTCAAAGGACCACTGAATCCCTTTAGCCATACAGCAGTCACACTGTCTCAGTATCTAACAAGGCTTGTGTGGACAGTTGACAGGAGAACTGGCTTCAAAGGACCACTGAATCCCTTTAGCCATTCAGCAGTCACACTGTCTCAGTATCTAACAAGGCTTGTGTGGACAGTTGGCAGGAGAACTGGCTTCAAAGGACCACTGAATCCCTTTAGCCATACAGCAGTCACACTGTCCCAGTATCTAACAAGGCTTGTGTGGACAGTTGGCAGGAGAACTGGCTTCAAAGGACCACTGAATCCCTTTACCCATACAGCAGTCACACTGTCCCAGTATCTAACAAGGCTTGTGTGGACAGTTGGCAGGAGAACTGGCTTCAAAGGACCACTGAATCCCTTTAGCCATACAGCAGTCACACTGTCCCAGTATCTAACAAGGCTTGTGTGGACAGTTGGCAGGAGAACTGACTTCAAAGGACCACTGAATCCCTTTAACCATACAGCAGTCACACTGTCCCGGTATCTAAAAAGGTTTGTATGGACAGTTGACAGGAGAACTGGCTTCAAAGGACCACTGAATCCCTTTAACCATACAGCAGTCACACTGTCCCAGTATCTAACAAGACTTGTGTGGACAGTTGGCAGGAGAAATGGCTACAAAGGACCACAGAATCCCTTTAGCCATACAGCTGTCACACTGTCCCGGTATCTAACAAGGCTTGTGTGGACAGTTGGCAGGAGAACTGGCTTCAAAGGACAACTGAATCCCTTTAGCCATACAGGAGTCACACTGTCTCAGTATCTAACAAGGCTTATGTGGACAATTGACAGGAGAACTGACTTCAAAGGACCACTGAATCCCTTTAGCCATACAGCAGTCACACTCTCTCAGTATCTAACAAGGCTTGTGTGGACAGTTGACAGGAGAACTGGCTTCAAAGGACCACTGAATCCCTTTAGCCATACAGCAGTCACACTGTCCCGGTATCTAACAAGGCTTGTGTGGACAGTTGGCAGGAGAACTGGCTTCAAAGGACCACTGAATCCCTTTAGCCATACAGCACTCACACACTGTCCCGGTATCTAACAAGGCTTGTGTGGACAGTTGACAGGTGAACTGGCTTCGAAGGACCACTGAATCCCTTTAGCCATACAACGGTCACACTGTCCCAGTATCTAACAAGGCTTGTGTGGACAGTTGACAGGAGAACTGGCTTCAAAGGACCACTGAATCCCTTTAGCCATACAGCAGTCACACTGTCTTAGTATCTAACATGGCTTGTGTGGAGAGTTGACAGGAGAACTGACTTCAAAGGACCACTGAAACCCTTTAGCCATACAGCAGTCACACTGTCCCAGTATCTAACAAGGCTTGTGTGGACAGTTGGCAGGAGAACTGGCTTCAAAGGACCACTGAATCCCTTTAGCCATACAGCTGTCACACTGTCCCGGTATCTGACAAGGCTTGTGTGGACAGTTGGCAGGAGAACTGGCTTCAAAGGACCACTGAATCCCTTTAGCCATACAGCAGTCACACTGTCTCAGTATCTAACAAGGCTTATGTGGACAATTGACAGGAGAACTAACTTCAAAGGACCACTCAATCCCTTTAGCCATACAGCAGTCACACTGTCTCAGTATCTAACAAGGCTTGTGTGGACAGTTGACAGGAGAACTGGCTTCAAAGGGCCACTGAATCCCTTTAGCCATACAGCAGTCATACTGTCCCGGTATCTAACAAGGCTTGTGTGGACAGTTGACAGGAGAACTGGCTTCAAAGGACCACTGAATCCCTTTAGCCATACAGCAGTCACACTGTCCCGGTATCTAATAAGGCTTGTGTGGACAGTTGACAGGAGAACTGGCTTCAAAGGACCACTGAATCCTTTAGCCATACAGCAGTCACACTGTCCCGGTATCTAACAAGGCTGGTGTGAACAGTTGACAGGAGAACTGGCTTCAAAGGACCACTGAATCCCTTTAGCCATACAGCAGTCACACTGTCCCGGTATCTAACAAGGCTTGTGTGGACAGTTGACAGGTGAACTGGCTTCGAAGGACCACTGACTCCCTTTAGCCATACAGCAGTCACACTCTCCCGGTATCTAACAAGGCTTGTGTGGAGAGTTGACAGGAGAACTGGCTTCAAAGGACCACTGAATTCCTTTAGCCATACAGCAGTCACACTGTCCCAGTATCTAACAAGGCTTGTGTGGACAGTTGACAGGAGAACTGACTTCAAAGGACCACTGAATCCCTTTAGCCATACAGCAGTCACACTCTCCCAGTAACTAACAAGGCTTGTGTGGACAGTTGGCAGGAGAACTGACTTAAAAGGACCACTGAATCCCTTTAGCCATACAGCAGTCACACTGTCCCAGTATCTAACAAGGCTTGTGTGGACAGTTGGCATGAGAACTGGCTTCAAAGGACCACTGAATCCCTTTAGCCATACAGCTGTCACACTCTCCCAGTATCTAACAAGGCTTGTGTGGACAGTTGGCAGGAGAACTGGCTTCAAAGGACCACTGAATCCCTTTAGCCATACAGTATTCACACTGTCCCAGCATCTAACAAGACTTATGTGGACAGTTGACAGGAGAACTGGCTTCAAAGGACCACTGAATCACTTTAACCACACAGCAGTCACACTGTCCCAGTATCTAGCAAGGCTTGTGTGGACAGTTGGCAGGAGAACTGGCTTCAAAGGACCACTGAATCCCTTTAACCATACATCAGTCACACTGTCCCAGCATCTAACAAGGCTTGTGTGGAGAGTTGGCAGGAGAACTGGCTTGAAAGGACCACTGAATCCCTTTAGCCATACAGCAGTCACACTGTCCCGGTATCTAACAAGGCTTGTGTGGACAGTTGGCAGGAGAACTGGCTTCAAAGGACAACTGAATCCCTTTAGCCATACAGCAGTCACACTGTCTCAGTATCTAACAAGGCTTGTGTGGACAGTTGACAGGAGAACTGGCTTCAAAGGACCACTGAATCCCTTTAGCCATACAGCAGTCACACTGTCCCGGTATCTAACAAGGCTTGTGTGGACAGTTGGCAGGAGAACTGGCTTCAAAGGACCACTGAATCCCTTTAGCCATACAGCACTCACACACTGTCCCGGTATCTAACAAGGCTTGTGTGGACAGTTGACAGGTGAACTGGCTTCGAAGGACCACTGAATCCCTTTAGCCATACAGCGGTCACACTGTCCCAGTATCTAACAAGGCTTGTGTGGACAGTTGACAGGAGAACTGGCTTCAAAGGACCACTGAATCCCTTTAGCCATACAGCAGTCACACTGTCTTAGTATCTAACATGGCTTGTGTGGAGAGTTGACAGGAGAACTGACTTCAAAGGACCACTGAAACCCTTTAGCCATACAGCAGTCACACTGTCCCAGTATCTAACAAGGCTTGTGTGGACAGTTGGCAGGAGAACTGGCTTCAAAGGACCACTGAATCCCTTTAGCCATACAGCTGTCACACTGTCCCGGTATCTGACAAGGCTTGTGTGGACAGTTGGCAGGAGAACTGGCTTCAAAGGACCACTGAATCCCTTTAGCCATACAGCAGTCACACTGTCTCAGTATCTAACAAGGCTTATGTGGACAATTGACAGGAGAACTAACTTCAAAGGAACACTCAATCCCTTTAGCCATACAGCAGTCACACTGTCTCAGTATCTAACAAGGCTTGTGTGGACAGTTGACAGGAGAACTGGCTTCAAAGGACCACTGAATCCCTTTAGCCATACAGCAGTCATACTGTCCCGGTATCTAACAAGGCTTGTGTGGACAGTTGACAGGAGAATTGGCTTCAAAGGACCACTGAATCCCTTTAGCCATACAGCAGTCACACTGTCCCGGTATCTAATAAGGCTTGTGTGGACAGTTGACAGGAGAACTGGCTTCAAAGGACCACTGAATCCTTTAGCCATACAGCAGTCACACTGTCCCGGTATCTAACAAGGCTGGTGTGAACAGTTGACAGGAGAACTGGCTTCAAAGGACCACTGAATCCCTTTAGCCATACAGCAGTCACACTGTCCCGGTATCTAACAAGGCTTGTGTGGACAGTTGACAGGTGAACTGGCTTCGAAGGACCACTGACTCCCTTTAGCCATACAGCAGTCACACTCTCCCGGTATCTAACAAGGCTTGTGTGGACAGTTGACAGGAGAACTGGCTTCAAAGGACCACTGAATCCCTTTAACCATACAGCAGTCACACTGTCCCAGTATCTACCAAGGCTTGTGTGGACAGTTGGCAGGAGAAATGGCTACAAAGGACCACTGAATCCCTTTAGCCATACAGCTGTCACACTGTCCCGGTATCTAACAAGGCTTGTGTGGACAGTTGACAGGAGAACTGGCTTCAAAGGACCACTGAATCCCTTTAGCCATACAGCAGTCACACTGTCTCAGTATCTAACAAGGCTTATGTGGACAATTGACAGGAGAACTGACTTCAAAGGACCACTGAATCCCTTTAGCCATACAGCAGTCACACTGTCTCAGTATCTAACAAGGCTTGTGTGGACAGTTGACAGGAGAACTGGCTTCAAAGGACCACTGAATCCCTTTAGCCATTCAGCAGTCACACTGTCTCAGTATCTAACAAGGCTTGTGTGGACAGTTGGCAGGAGAACTGGCTTCAAAGGACCACTGAATCCCTTTAGCCATACAGCAGTCACACTGTCCCAGTATCTAACAAGGCTTGTGTGGACAGTTGGCAGGAGAACTGGCTTCAAAGGACCACTGAATCCCTTTACCCATACAGCAGTCACACTGTCCCAGTATCTAACAAGGCTTGTGTGGACAGTTGGCAGGAGAACTGGCTTCAAAGGACCACTGAATCCCTTTAGCCATACAGCAGTCACACTGTCCCAGTATCTAACAAGGCTTGTGTGGACAGTTGGCAGGAGAACTGACTTCAAAGGACCACTGAATCCCTTTAACCATACAGCAGTCACACTGTCCCGGTATCTAAAAAGGTTTGTATGGACAGTTGACAGGAGAACTGGCTTCAAAGGACCACTGAATCCCTTTAACCATACAGCAGTCACACTGTCCCAGTATCTAACAAGACTTGTGTGGACAGTTGGCAGGAGAAATGGCTACAAAGGACCACAGAATCCCTTTAGCCATACAGCTGTCACACTGTCCCGGTATCTAACAAGGCTTGTGTGGACAGTTGGCAGGAGAACTGGCTTCAAAGGACAACTGAATCCCTTTAGCCATACAGGAGTCACACTGTCTCAGTATCTAACAAGGCTTATGTGGACAATTGACAGGAGAACTGACTTCAAAGGACCACTGAATCCCTTTAGCCATACAGCAGTCACACTCTCTCAGTATCTAACAAGGCTTGTGTGGACAGTTGACAGGAGAACTGGCTTCAAAGGACCACTGAATCCCTTTAGCCATACAGCAGTCACACTGTCCCGGTATCTAACAAGGCTTGTGTGGACAGTTGGCAGGAGAACTGGCTTCAAAGGACCACTGAATCCCTTTAGCCATACAGCACTCACACACTGTCCCGGTATCTAACAAGGCTTGTGTGGACAGTTGACAGGTGAACTGGCTTCGAAGGACCACTGAATCCCTTTAGCCATACAACGGTCACACTGTCCCAGTATCTAACAAGGCTTGTGTGGACAGTTGACAGGAGAACTGGCTTCAAAGGACCACTGAATCCCTTTAGCCATACAGCAGTCACACTGTCTTAGTATCTAACATGGCTTGTGTGGAGAGTTGACAGGAGAACTGACTTCAAAGGACCACTGAAACCCTTTAGCCATACAGCAGTCACACTGTCCCAGTATCTAACAAGGCTTGTGTGGACAGTTGGCAGGAGAACTGGCTTCAAAGGACCACTGAATCCCTTTAGCCATACAGCTGTCACACTGTCCCGGTATCTGACAAGGCTTGTGTGGACAGTTGGCAGGAGAACTGGCTTCAAAGGACCACTGAATCCCTTTAGCCATACAGCAGTCACACTGTCTCAGTATCTAACAAGGCTTATGTGGACAATTGACAGGAGAACTAACTTCAAAGGACCACTCAATCCCTTTAGCCATACAGCAGTCACACTGTCTCAGTATCTAACAAGGCTTGTGTGGACAGTTGACAGGAGAACTGGCTTCAAAGGGCCACTGAATCCCTTTAGCCATACAGCAGTCATACTGTCCCGGTATCTAACAAGGCTTGTGTGGACAGTTGACAGGAGAACTGGCTTCAAAGGACCACTGAATCCCTTTAGCCATACAGCAGTCACACTGTCCCGGTATCTAATAAGGCTTGTGTGGACAGTTGACAGGAGAACTGGCTTCAAAGGACCACTGAATCCTTTAGCCATACAGCAGTCACACTGTCCCGGTATCTAACAAGGCTGGTGTGAACAGTTGACAGGAGAACTGGCTTCAAAGGACCACTGAATCCCTTTAGCCATACAGCAGTCACACTGTCCCGGTATCTAACAAGGCTTGTGTGGACAGTTGACAGGTGAACTGGCTTCGAAGGACCACTGACTCCCTTTAGCCATACAGCAGTCACACTCTCCCGGTATCTAACAAGGCTTGTGTGGAGAGTTGACAGGAGAACTGGCTTCAAAGGACCACTGAATCCCTTTAGCCATACAGCAGTCACACTGTCCCAGTATCTAACAAGGCTTGTGTGGACAGTTGACAGGAGAACTGACTTCAAAGGACCACTGAATCCCTTTAGCCATACAGCAGTCACACTCTCCCAGTAACTAACAAGGCTTGTGTGGACAGTTGGCAGGAGAACTGACTTAAAAGGACCACTGAATCCCTTTAGCCATACAGCAGTCACACTGTCCCAGTATCTAACAAGGCTTGTGTGGACAGTTGGCATGAGAACTGGCTTCAAAGGACCACTGAATCCCTTTAGCCATACAGCTGTCACACTCTCCCAGTATCTAACAAGGCTTGTGTGGACAGTTGGCAGGAGAACTGGCTTCAAAGGACCACTGAATCCCTTTAGCCATACAGTATTCACACTGTCCCAGCATCTAACAAGACTTATGTGGACAGTTGACAGGAGAACTGGCTTCAAAGGACCACTGAATCACTTTAACCACACAGCAGTCACACTGTCCCAGTATCTAGCAAGGCTTGTGTGGACAGTTGGCAGGAGAACTGGCTTCAAAGGACCACTGAATCCCTTTAACCATACATCAGTCACACTGTCCCAGCATCTAACAAGGCTTGTGTGGAGAGTTGGCAGGAGAACTGGCTTGAAAGGACCACTGAATCCCTTTAGCCATACAGCAGTCACACTGTCCCGGTATCTAACAAGGCTTGTGTGGACAGTTGGCAGGAGAACTGGCTTCAAAGGACAACTGAATCCCTTTAGCCATACAGCAGTCACACTGTCTCAGTATCTAACAAGGCTTGTGTGGACAGTTGACAGGAGAACTGGCTTCAAAGGACCACTGAATCCCTTTAGCCATACAGCAGTCACACTGTCCCGGTATCTAACAAGGCTTGTGTGGACAGTTGGCAGGAGAACTGGCTTCAAAGGACCACTGAATCCCTTTAGCCATACAGCACTCACACACTGTCCCGGTATCTAACAAGGCTTGTGTGGACAGTTGACAGGTGAACTGGCTTCGAAGGACCACTGAATCCCTTTAGCCATACAGCGGTCACACTGTCCCAGTATCTAACAAGGCTTGTGTGGACAGTTGACAGGAGAACTGGCTTCAAAGGACCACTGAATCCCTTTAGCCATACAGCAGTCACACTGTCTTAGTATCTAACATGGCTTGTGTGGAGAGTTGACAGGAGAACTGACTTCAAAGGACCACTGAAACCCTTTAGCCATACAGCAGTCACACTGTCCCAGTATCTAACAAGGCTTGTGTGGACAGTTGGCAGGAGAACTGGCTTCAAAGGACCACTGAATCCCTTTAGCCATACAGCTGTCACACTGTCCCGGTATCTGACAAGGCTTGTGTGGACAGTTGGCAGGAGAACTGGCTTCAAAGGACCACTGAATCCCTTTAGCCATACAGCAGTCACACTGTCTCAGTATCTAACAAGGCTTATGTGGACAATTGACAGGAGAACTAACTTCAAAGGACCACTCAATCCCTTTAGCCATACAGCAGTCACACTGTCTCAGTATCTAACAAGGCTTGTGTGGACAGTTGACAGGAGAACTGGCTTCAAAGGACCACTGAATCCCTTTAGCCATACAGCAGTCATACTGTCCCGGTATCTAACAAGGCTTGTGTGGACAGTTGACAGGAGAATTGGCTTCAAAGGACCACTGAATCCCTTTAGCCATACAGCAGTCACACTGTCCCGGTATCTAATAAGGCTTGTGTGGACAGTTGACAGGAGAACTGGCTTCAAAGGACCACTGAATCCTTTAGCCATACAGCAGTCACACTGTCCCGGTACCTAACAAGGCTGGTGTGAACAGTTGACAGGAGAACTGGCTTCAAAGGACCACTGGATCCCTTTAGCCATACAGCAGTCACACTGTCCCGGTATCTAACAAGGCTTGTGTGGACAGTTGACAGGTGAACTGGCTTCGAAGGACCACTGACTCCCTTTAGCCATACAGCAGTCACACTCTCCCGGTATCTAACAAGGCTTGTGTGGACAGTTGACAGGAGAACTGGCTTCAAAGGACCACTGAATCCCTTTAGCCATACAGCAGTCACACTGTCCCAGTATCTAACAAGGCTTGTGTGGACAGTTGACAGGAGAACTGACTTCAAAGGACCACTGAATCCCTTTAGCCATACAGCAGTCACACTCTCCCAGTAACTAACAAGGCTTGTGTGGACAGTTGGCAGGAGAACTGACTTAAAAGGACCACTGAATCCCTTTAGCCATACAGCAGTCACACTGTCCCAGTATCTAACAAGGCTTGTGTGGACAGTTGGCAGGAGAACTGGCTTCAAAGGACCACTGAATCCCTTTAGCCATACAGCTGTCACACTCTCCCAGTATCTAACAAGGCTTGTGTGGACAGTTGGCAGGAGAACTGGCTTCAAAGGACCACTGAATCCCTTTAGCCATACAGTATTCACACTGTCCGAGCATCTAACAAGACTTATGTGGACAGTTGACAGGAGAACTGGCTTCAAAGGACCACTGAATCACTTTAACCACACAGCAGTCACACTGTCCCAGTATCTAGCAAGGCTTGTGTGGACAGTTGGCAGGAGAACTGGCTTCAAAGGACCACTGAATCCCTTTAACCATACATCAGTCACACTGTCCCAGCATCTAACAAGGCTTGTGTGGACAGTTGACAGGAGAACTGGCTTCAAAGGACCACTGAATCCCTTTAGCCATACAGCAGTCACACTGTCTCAGTATCTAACAAGGCTTGTGTGGACAGTTGACAGGAGAACTGGCTTCAAAGGACCATTGAATCCCTTTAGCCATTCAGCAGTCACACTGTCTCAGTATCTAACAAGGCTTGTGTGGACAGTTGGCAGGAGAACTGGCTTCAAAGGACCACTGAATCCCTTTAGCCATACAGCAGTCACACTGTCCCAGTATCTAACAAGGCTTGTGTGGACAGTTGGCAGGAGAACTGGCTTCAAAGGACCACTGAATCCCTTTACCCATACAGCAGTCACACTGTCCCAGTATCTAACAAGGCTTGTGTGGACAGTTGGCAGGAGAACTGGCTTCAAAGGACCACTGAATCCCTTTAGCCATACAGTATTCACACTGTCCCAGCATCTAACAAGACTTATGTGGACAGTTGACAGGAGAACTGGCTTCAAAGGACCACTGAATCACTTTAACCACACAGCAGTCACACTGTCCCAGTATCTAGCAAGGCTTGTGTGGACAGTTGGCAGGAGAACTGGCTTCAAAGGACCACTGAATCCCTTTAACCATACATCAGTCACACTGTCCCAGCATCTAACAAGGCTTGTGTGGAGAGTTGGCAGGAGAACTGGCTTGAAAGGACCACTGAATCCCTTTAGCCATACAGCAGTCACACTGTCCCGGTATCTAACAAGGCTTGTGTGGACAGTTGGCAGGAGAACTGGCTTCAAAGGACAACTGAATCCCTTTAGCCATACAGCAGTCACACTGTCTCAGTATCTAACAAGGCTTATGTGGACAATTGACAGGAGAACTGACTTCAAAGGACCACTGAATCCCTTTAGCCATACAGCAGTCACACTGTCTCAGTATCTAACAAGGCTTGTGTGGACAGTTGACAGGAGAACTGGCTTCAAAGGACCACTGAATCCCTTTAGCCATACAGCAGTCACACTGTCCCGGTATCTAACAAGGCTTGTGTGGACAGTTGGCAGGAGAACTGGCTTCAAAGGACCACTGAATCCCTTTAGCCATACAGCACTCACACACTGTCCCGGTATCTAACAAGGCTTGTGTGGACAGTTGACAGGTGAACTGGCTTCGAAGGACCACTGAATCCCTTTAGCCATACAGCGGTCACACTGTCCCAGTATCTAACAAGGCTTGTGTGGACAGTTGACAGGAGAACTGGCTTCAAAGGACCACTGAATCCCTTTAGCCATACAGCAGTCACACTGTCTTAGTATCTAACATGGCTTGTGTGGAGAGTTGACAGGAGAACTGACTTCAAAGGACCACTGAAACCCTTTAGCCATACAGCAGTCACACTGTCCCAGTATCTAACAAGGCTTGTGTGGACAGTTGGCAGGAGAACTGGCTTCAAAGGACCACTGAATCCCTTTAGCCATACAGCTGTCACACTGTCCCGGTATCTGACAAGGCTTGTGTGGACAGTTGGCAGGAGAACTGGCTTCAAAGGACCACTGAATCCCTTTAGCCATACAGCAGTCACACTGTCTCAGTATCTAACAAGGCTTATGTGGACAATTGACAGGAGAACTAACTTCAAAGGACCACTCAATCCCTTTAGCCATACAGCAGTCACACTGTCTCAGTATCTAACAAGGCTTGTGTGGACAGTTGACAGGAGAACTGGCTTCAAAGGACCACTGAATCCCTTTAGCCATACAGCAGTCATACTGTCCCGGTATCTAACAAGGCTTGTGTGGACAGTTGACAGGAGAATTGGCTTCAAAGGACCACTGAATCCCTTTAGCCATACAGCAGTCACACTGTCCCGGTATCTAATAAGGCTTGTGTGGACAGTTGACAGGAGAACTGGCTTCAAAGGACCACTGAATCCTTTAGCCATACAGCAGTCACACTGTCCCGGTATCTAACAAGGCTGGTGTGAACAGTTGACAGGAGAACTGGCTTCAAAGGACCACTGAATCCCTTTAGCCATACAGCAGTCACACTGTCCCGGTATCTAACAAGGCTTGTGTGGACAGTTGACAGGTGAACTGGCTTCGAAGGACCACTGACTCCCTTTAGCCATACAGCAGTCACACTCTCCCGGTATCTAACAAGGCTTGTGTGGACAGTTGACAGGAGAACTGGCTTCAAAGGACCACTGAATCCCTTTAGCCATACAGCAGTCACACTGTCCCAGTATCTAACAAGGCTTGTGTGGACAGTTGACAGGAGAACTGACTTCAAAGGACCACTGAATCCCTTTAGCCATACAGCAGTCACACTCTCCCAGTAACTAACAAGGCTTGTGTGGACAGTTGGCAGGAGAACTGACTTAAAAGGACCACTGAATCCCTTTAGCCATACAGCAGTCACACTGTCCCAGTATCTAACAAGGCTTGTGTGGACAGTTGGCAGGAGAACTGGCTTCAAAGGACCACTGAATCCCTTTAGCCATACAGCTGTCACACTCTCCCAGTATCTAACAAGGCTTGTGTGGACAGTTGGCAGGAGAACTGGCTTCAAAGGACCACTGAATCCCTTTAGCCATACAGTATTCACACTGTCCCAGCATCTAACAAGACTTATGTGGACAGTTGACAGGAGAACTGGCTTCAAAGGACCACTGAATCACTTTAACCACACAGCAGTCACACTGTCCCAGTATCTAGCAAGGCTTGTGTGGACAGTTGGCAGGAGAACTGGCTTCAAAGGACCACTGAATCCCTTTAACCATACATCAGTCACACTGTCCCAGCATCTAACAAGGCTTGTGTGGACAGTTGACAGGAGAACTGGCTTCAAAGGACCACTGAATCCCTTTAGCCATACAGCAGTCACACTGTCTCAGTATCTAACAAGGCTTGTGTGGACAGTTGACAGGAGAACTGGCTTCAAAGGACCATTGAATCCCTTTAGCCATTCAGCAGTCACACTGTCTCAGTATCTAACAAGGCTTGTGTGGACAGTTGGCAGGAGAACTGGCTTCAAAGGACCACTGAATCCCTTTAGCCATACAGCAGTCACACTGTCCCAGTATCTAACAAGGCTTGTGTGGATAGTTGGCAGGAGAACTGGCTTCAAAGGACCACTGAATCCCTTTACCCATACAGCAGTCACACTGTCCCAGTATCTAACAAGGCTTGTGTGGACAGTTGGCAGGAGAACTGGCTTCAAAGGACCACTGAATCCCTTTAGCCATACAGCAGTCACACTGTCCCGGTATCTAATAAGGCTTGTGTGGACAGTTGACAGGAGAACTGGCTTCAAAGGACCACTGAATCCCTTTAGCCATACAGCAGTCACACTGTCCCGGTATCTAATAAGGCTTGTGTGGACAGTTGACAGGAGAACTGGCTTCAAAGGACCACTGAATCCTTTAGCCATACAGCAGTTACACTGTCCCGGTATCTAACAAGGCTGGTGTGAACAGTTGACAGGAGAACTGGCTTCAAAGGACCACTGAATCCCTTTAGCCATACAGCAGTCACACTGTCCCGGTATCTAACAAGGCTTGTGTGGACAGTTGACAGGTGAACTGGCTTCGAAGGACCACTGACTCCCTTTAGCCATACAGCAGTCACACTCTCCCGGTATCTAACAAGGCTTGTGTGGAGAGTTGACAGGAGAACTGGCTTCAAAGGGCCACTGAATCCCTTTAGCCATACAGCAGTCACACTGTCCCAGTATCTAACAAGGCTTGTGTGGACAGTTGACAGGAGAACTGACTTCAAAGGACCACTGAATCCCTTTAGCCATACAGCAGTCACACTCTCCCAGTAACTAACAAGGCTTGTGTGGACAGTTGGCAGGAGAACTGACTTAAAAGGACCACTGAATCCCTTTAGCCATACAGCAGTCACACTGTCCCAGTATCTAACAAGGCTTGTGTGGACAGTTGGCAGGAGAACTGGCTTCAAAGGACCACTGAATCCCTTTAGCCATACAGCTGTCACACTCTCCCAGTATCTAACAAGGCTTGTGTGGACAGTTGGCAGGAGAACTGGCTTCAAAGGACCACTGAATCCCTTTAGCCATACAGTATTCACACTGTCCCAGCATCTAACAAGACTTATGTGGACAGTTGACGGGAGAACTGGCTTCAAAGGACAACTGAATCCCTTTAGCCATACAGCAGTCACACTGTCTCAGTATCTAACAAGGCTTATGTGGACAATTGACAGGAGAACTGACTTCAAAGGACCACTGAATCCCTTTAGCCATACAGCAGTCACACTGTCTCAGTATCTAACAAGGCTTGTGTGGAGAGTTGACAGGAGAACTGGCTTCAAAGGACCACTGAATCCCTTTAGCCATACAGCAGTCACACTGTCCCGGTATCTAACAAGGCTTGTGTGGACAGTTGGCAGGAGAACTGGCTTCAAAGGACCACTGAATCCCTTTAGCCATACAGCACTCACACACTGTCCCGGTATCTAACAAGGCTTGTGTGGACAGTTGACAGGTGAACTGGCTTCGAAGGACCACTGAATCCCTTTAGCCATACAGCGGTCACACTGTCCCAGTATCTAACAAGGCTTGTGTGGACAGTTGACAGGAGAACTGGCTTCAAAGGACCACTGAATCCCTTTAGCCATACAGCAGTCACACTGTCTTAGTATCTAACATGGCTTGTGTGGAGAGTTGACAGGAGAACTGACTTCAAAGAACCACTGAAACCCTTTAGCCATACAGCAGTCACACTGTCCCAGTATCTAACAAGGCTTGTGTGGACAGTTGGCAGGAGAACTGGCTTCAAAGGACCACTGAATCCCTTTAGCCATACAGCTGTCACACTGTCCCGGTATCTGACAAGGCTTGTGTGGACAGTTGGCAGGAGAACTGGCTTCAAAGGACCACTGAATCCCTTTAGCCATACAGCAGTCACACTGTCTCAGTATCTAACAAGGCTTATGTGGACAATTGACAGGAGAACTAACTTCAAAGGACCACTCAATCCCTTTAGCCATACAGCAGTCACACTGTCTCAGTATCTAACAAGGCTTGTGTGGACAGTTGACAGGAGAACTGGCTTCAAAGGACCACTGAATCCCTTTAGCCATACAGCAGTCATACTGTCCCGGTATCTAACAAGGCTTGTGTGGACAGTTGACAGGAGAATTGGCTTCAAAGGACCACTGAATCCCTTTAGCCATACAGCAGTCACACTGTCCCGGTATCTAATAAGGCTTGTGTGGACAGTTGACAGGAGAACTGGCTTCAAAGGACCACTGAATCCTTTAGCCATACAGCAGTCACACTGTCCCGGTATCTAACAAGGCTGGTGTGAACAGTTGACAGGAGAACTGGCTTCAAAGGACCACTGAATCCCTTTAGCCATACAGCAGTCACACTGTCCCGGTATCTAACAAGGCTTGTGTGGACAGTTGACAGGTGAACTGGCTTCGAAGGACCACTGACTCCCTTTAGCCATACAGCAGTCACACTCTCCCGGTATTTAACAAGGCTTGTGTGGACAGTTGACAGGAGAACTGGCTTCAAAGGACCACTGAATCCCTTTAGCCATACAGCAGTCACACTGTCCCAGTATCTAACAAGGCTTGTGTGGACAGTTGACAGGAGAACTGACTTCAAAGGACCACTGAATCCCTTTAGCCATACAGCAGTCACACTCTCCCAGTAACTAACAAGGCTTGTGTGGACAGTTGGCAGGAGAACTGACTTAAAAGGACCACTGAATCCCTTTAGCCATACAGCAGTCACACTGTCCCAGTATCTAACAAGGCTTGTGTGGACAGTTGGCAGGAGAACTGGCTTCAAAGGACCACTGAATCCCTTTAGCCATACAGCTGTCACACTCTCCCAGTATCTAACAAGGCTTGTGTGGACAGTTGGCAGGAGAACTGGCTTCAAAGGACCACTGAATCCCTTTAGCCATACAGTATTCACACTGTCCCAGCATCTAACAAGACTTATGTGGACAGTTGACAGGAGAACTGGCTTCAAAGGACCACTGAATCACTTTAACCACACAGCAGTCACACTGTCCCAGTATCTAGCAAGGCTTGTGTGGACAGTTGGCAGGAGAACTGGCTTCAAAGGACCACTGAATCCCTTTAACCATACATCAGTCACACTGTCCCAGCATCTAACAAGGCTTGTGTGGACAGTTGACAGGAGAACTGGCTTCAAAGGACCACTGAATCCCTTTAACCATACAGCAGTCACACTGTCCCAGTATCTACCAAGGCTTGTGTGGACAGTTGGCAGGAGAAATGGCTACAAAGGACCACTGAATCCCTTTAGCCATACAGCTGTCACACTGTCCCGGTATCTAACAAGGCTTGTGTGGACAGTTGACAGGAGAACTGGCTTCAAAGGACCACTGAATCCCTTTAGCCATACAGCAGTCACACTGTCTCAGTATCTAACAAGGCTTATGTGGACAATTGACAGGAGAACTGACTTCAAAGGACCACTGAATCCCTTTAGCCATACAGCAGTCACACTGTCTCAGTATCTAACAAGGCTTGTGTGGACAGTTGACAGGAGAACTGGCTTCAAAGGACCACTGAATCCCTTTAGCCATTCAGCAGTCACACTGTCTCAGTATCTAACAAGGCTTGTGTGGACAGTTGGCAGGAGAACTGGCTTCAAAGGACCACTGAATCCCTTTAGCCATACAGCAGTCACACTGTCCCAGTATCTAACAAGGCTTGTGTGGACAGTTGGCAGGAGAACTGGCTTCAAAGGACCACTGAATCCCTTTACCCATACAGCAGTCACACTGTCCCAGTATCTAACAAGGCTTGTGTGGACAGTTGGCAGGAGAACTGGCTTCAAAGGACCACTGAATCCATTTAGCCATACAGCAGTCACACTGTCCCGGTATCTAACAAGGCTTGTGTGGACAGTTGACAGGAGAACTGGCTTCAAAGGACCACTGAATCCCTTTAGCCATACAGCAGTCACACTGTCCCGGTATCTAACAAGGCTTGTGTGGACAGTTGACAGGTGAACTGGCTTCGAAGGACCACTGACTCCCTTTAGCCATACAGCAGTCACACTCTCCCGGTATCTAACAAGGCTTGTGTGGACAGTTGACAGGAGAACTGGCTTCAAAGGACCACTGAATCCCTTTAGCCATACAGCAGTCACACTGTCCCAGTATCTAACAAGGCTTGTGTGGACAGTTGACAGGAGAACTGACTTCAAAGGACCACTGAATCCCTTTAGCCATACAGCAGTCACACTCTCCCAGTAACTAACAAGGCTTGTGTGGACAGTTGGCAGGAGAACTGACTTAAAAGGACCACTGAATCCCTTTAGCCATACAGCAGTCACACTGTCCCAGTATCTAACAAGGCTTGTGTGGACAGTTGGCAGGAGAACTGGCTTCAAAGGACCACTGAATCCCTTTAGCCATACAGCTGTCACACTCTCCCAGTATCTAACAAGGCTTGTGTGGACAGTTGGCAGGAGAACTGGCTTCAAAGGACCACTGAATCCCTTTAGCCATACAGTATTCACACTGTCCCAGCATCTAACAAGACTTATGTGGACAGTTGACAGGAGAACTGGCTTCAAAGGACCACTGAATCACTTTAACCACACAGCAGTCACACTGTCCCAGTATCTAGCAAGGCTTGTGTGGACAGTTGGCAGGAGAACTGGCTTCAAAGGACCACTGAATCCCTTTAACCATACATCAGTCACACTGTCCCAGCATCTAACAAGGCTTGTGTGGACAGTTGACAGGAGAACTGGCTTCAAAGGACCACTGAATCCCTTTAGCCATACAGCAGTCACACTGTCTCAGTATCTAACAAGGTTTGTGTGGACAGTTGACAGGAGAACTGGCTTCAAAGGACCATTGAATCCCTTTAGCCATTCAGCAGTCACACTGTCTCAGTATCTAACAAGGCTTGTGTGGACAGTTGGCAGGAGAACTGGCTTCAAAGGACCACTGAATCCCTTTAGCCATACAGCAGTCACACTGTCCCAGTATCTAACAAGGCTTGTGTGGACAGTTGGCAGGAGAACTGGCTTCAAAGGACCACTGAATCCCTTTACCCATACAGCAGTCACACTGTCCCAGTATCTAACAAGGCTTGTGTGGACAGTTGGCAGGAGAACTGGCTTCAAAGGACCACTGAATCCCTTTAGCCATACAGCAGTCACACTGTCCCGGTATCTAATAAGGCTTGTGTGGACAGTTGACAGGAGAACTGGCTTCAAAGGACCACTGAATCCCTTTAGCCATACAGCAGTCACACTGTCCCGGTATCTAATAAGGCTTGTGTGGACAGTTGACAGGAGAACTGGCTTCAAAGGACCACTGAATCCTTTAGCCATACAGCAGTTACACTGTCCCGGTATCTAACAAGGCTGGTGTGAACAGTTGACAGGAGAACTGGCTTCAAAGGACCACTGAATCCCTTTAGCCATACAGCAGTCACACTGTCCCGGTATCTAACAAGGCTTGTGTGGACAGTTGACAGGTGAACTGGCTTCGAAGGACCACTGACTCCCTTTAGCCATACAGCAGTCACACTCTCCCGGTATCTAACAAGGCTTGTGTGGAGAGTTGACAGGAGAACTGGCTTCAAAGGGCCACTGAATCCCTTTAGCCATACAGCAGTCACACTGTCCCAGTATCTAACAAGGCTTGTGTGGACAGTTGAC
This sequence comes from Escarpia spicata, assembly GCA_963995525.1. Taxonomy (NCBI): domain Eukaryota; kingdom Metazoa; phylum Annelida; class Polychaeta; order Sabellida; family Siboglinidae; genus Escarpia; species Escarpia spicata. Next base: position 28,299,752 of record OZ023207.1, on the reverse strand, counting down.
AGGAGAACTGACTTCAAAGGACCACTGAATCCCTTTAGCCATACAGCAGTCACACTCTCCCAGTAACTAACAAGGCTTGTGTGGACAGTTGGCAGGAGAACTGACTTAAAAGGACCACTGAATCCCTTTAGCCATACAGCAGTCACACTGTCCCAGTATCTAACAAGGCTTGTGTGGACAGTTGGCAGGAGAACTGGCTTCAAAGGACCACTGAATCCCTTTAGCCATACAGCTGTCACACTCTCCCAGTATCTAACAAGGCTTGTGTGGACAGTTGGCAGGAGAACTGGCTTCAAAGGACCACTGAATCCCTTTAGCCATACAGTATTCACACTGTCCCAGCATCTAACAAGACTTATGTGGACAGTTGACGGGAGAACTGGCTTCAAAGGACAACTGAATCCCTTTAGCCATACAGCAGTCACACTGTCTCAGTATCTAACAAGGCTTATGTGGACAATTGACAGGAGAACTGACTTCAAAGGACCACTGAATCCCTTTAGCCATACAGCAGTCACACTGTCTCAGTATCTAACAAGTCTTGTGTGGACAGTTGACAGGAGAACTGGCTTCAAAGGACCACTGAATCCCTTTAGCCATACAGCAGTCACACTGTCCCGGTATCTAACAAGGCTTGTGTGGACAGTTGGCAGGAGAACTGGCTTCAAAGGACCACTGAATCCCTTTAGCCATACAGCACTCACACACTGTCCCGGTATCTAACAAGGCTTGTGTGGACAGTTGACAGGTGAACTGGCTTCGAAGGACCACTGAATCCCTTTAGCCATACAGCGGTCACACTGTCCCAGTATCTAACAAGGCTTGTGTGGACAGTTGACAGGAGAACTGGCTTCAAAGGACCACTGAATCCCTTTAGCCATACAGCAGTCACACTGTCTTAGTATCTAACATGGCTTGTGTGGAGAGTTGACAGGAGAACTGACTTCAAAGAACCACTGAAACCCTTTAGCCATACAGCAGTCACACTGTCCCAGTATCTAACAAGGCTTGTGTGGACAGTTGGCAGGAGAACTGGCTTCAAAGGACCACTGAATCCCTTTAGCCATACAGCTGTCACACTGTCCCGGTATCTGACAAGGCTTGTGTGGACAGTTGGCAGGAGAACTGGCTTCAAAGGACCACTGAATCCCTTTAGCCATACAGCAGTCACACTGTCTCAGTATCTAACAAGGCTTATGTGGACAATTGACAGGAGAACTAACTTCAAAGGACCACTCAATCCCTTTAGCCATACAGCAGTCACACTGTCTCAGTATCTAACAAGGCTTGTGTGGACAGTTGACAGGAGAACTGGCTTCAAAGGACCACTGAATCCCTTTAGCCATACAGCAGTCATACTGTCCCGGTATCTAACAAGGCTTGTGTGGACAGTTGACAGGAGAATTGGCTTCAAAGGACCACTGAATCCCTTTAGCCATACAGCAGTCACACTGTCCCGGTATCTAATAAGGCTTGTGTGGACAGTTGACAGGAGAACTGGCTTCAAAGGACCACTGAATCCTTTAGCCATACAGCAGTCACACTGTCCCGGTATCTAACAAGGCTGGTGTGAACAGTTGACAGGAGAACTGGCTTCAAAGGACCACTGAATCCCTTTAGCCATACAGCAGTCACACTGTCCCGGTATCTAACAAGGCTTGTGTGGACAGTTGACAGGTGAACTGGCTTCGAAGGACCACTGACTCCCTTTAGCCATACAGCAGTCACACTCTCCCGGTATTTAACAAGGCTTGTGTGGACAGTTGACAGGAGAACTGGCTTCAAAGGACCACTGAATCCCTTTAGCCATACAGCAGTCACACTGTCCCAGTATCTAACAAGGCTTGTGTGGACAGTTGACAGGAGAACTGACTTCAAAGGACCACTGAATCCCTTTAGCCATACAGCAGTCACACTCTCCCAGTAACTAACAAGGCTTGTGTGGACAGTTGGCAGGAGAACTGACTTAAAAGGACCACTGAATCCCTTTAGCCATACAGCAGTCACACTGTCCCAGTATCTAACAAGGCTTGTGTGGACAGTTGGCAGGAGAACTGGCTTCAAAGGACCACTGAATCCCTTTAGCCATACAGCTGTCACACTCTCCCAGTATCTAACAAGGCTTGTGTGGACAGTTGGCAGGAGAACTGGCTTCAAAGGACCACTGAATCCCTTTAGCCATACAGTATTCACACTGTCCCAGCATCTAACAAGACTTATGTGGACAGTTGACAGGAGAACTGGCTTCAAAGGACCACTGAATCACTTTAACCACACAGCAGTCACACTGTCCCAGTATCTAGCAAGGCTTGTGTGGACAGTTGGCAGGAGAACTGGCTTCAAAGGACCACTGAATCCCTTTAACCATACATCAGTCACACTGTCCCAGCATCTAACAAGGCTTGTGTGGACAGTTGACAGGAGAACTGGCTTCAAAGGACCACTGAATCCCTTTAACCATACAGCAGTCACACTGTCCCAGTATCTACCAAGGCTTGTGTGGACAGTTGGCAGGAGAAATGGCTACAAAGGACCACTGAATCCCTTTAGCCATACAGCTGTCACACTGTCCCGGTATCTAACAAGGCTTGTGTGGACAGTTGACAGGAGAACTGGCTTCAAAGGACCACTGAATCCCTTTAGCCATACAGCAGTCACACTGTCTCAGTATCTAACAAGGCTTATGTGGACAATTGACAGGAGAACTGACTTCAAAGGACCACTGAATCCCTTTAGCCATACAGCAGTCACACTGTCTCAGTATCTAACAAGGCTTGTGTGGACAGTTGACAGGAGAACTGGCTTCAAAGGACCACTGAATCCCTTTAGCCATTCAGCAGTCACACTGTCTCAGTATCTAACAAGGCTTGTGTGGACAGTTGGCAGGAGAACTGGCTTCAAAGGACCACTGAATCCCTTTAGCCATACAGCAGTCACACTGTCCCAGTATCTAACAAGGCTTGTGTGGACAGTTGGCAGGAGAACTGGCTTCAAAGGACCACTGAATCCCTTTACCCATACAGCAGTCACACTGTCCCAGTATCTAACAAGGCTTGTGTGGACAGTTGGCAGGAGAACTGGCTTCAAAGGACCACTGAATCCATTTAGCCATACAGCAGTCACACTGTCCCGGTATCTAACAAGGCTTGTGTGGACAGTTGACAGGAGAACTGGCTTCAAAGGACCACTGAATCCCTTTAGCCATACAGCAGTCACACTGTCCCGGTATCTAATAAGGCTTGTGTGGACAGTTGACAGGAGAACTGGCTTCAAAGGACCACTGAATCCTTTAGCCATACAGCAGTCACACTGTCCCGGTATCTAACAAGGCTGGTGTGAACAGTTGACAGGAGAACTGGCTTCAAAGGACCACTGAATCCCTTTAGCCATACAGCAGTCACACTGTCCCGGTATCTAACAAGGCTTGTGTGGACAGTTTACAGGTGAACTGGCTTCGAAGGACCACTGACTCCCTTTAGCCATACAGCAGTCACACTCTCCCGGTATCTAACAAGGCTTGTGTGGAGAGTTGACAGGAGAACTGGCTTCAAAGGACCACTGAATCCCTTTAGCCATACAGCAGTCACACTGTCCCAGTATCTAACAAGGCTTGTGTGGACAGTTGACAGGAGAACTGACTTCAAAGGACCACTGAATCCCTTTAGCCATACAGCAGTCACACTCTCCCAGTAACTAACAAGGCTTGTGTGGACAGTTGGCAGGAGAACTGACTTAAAAGGACCACTGAATCCCTTTAGCCATACAGCAGTCACACTGTCCCAGTATCTAACAAGGCTTGTGTGGACAGTTGGCAGGAGAACTGGCTTCAAAGGACCACTGAATCCCTTTAGCCATACAGCTGTCACACTCTCCCAGTATCTAACAAGGCTTGTGTGGACAGTTGGCAGGAGAACTGGCTTCAAAGGACCACTGAATCCCTTTAGCCATACAGTATTCACACTGTCCCAGCATCTAACAAGACTTATGTGGACAGTTGACGGGAGAACTGGCTTCAAAGGACCACTGAATCACTTTAACCACACAGCAGTCACACTGTCCCAGTATCTAGCAAGGCTTGTGAGGACAGTTGGCAGGAGAACTGGCTTCAAAGGACCACTGAATCCCTTTAACCATACATCAGTCACACTGTCCCAGCATCTAACAAGGCTTGTGTGGAGAGTTGGCAGGAGAACTGGCTTGAAAGGACCACTGAATCCCTTTAGCCATACAGCAGTCACACTGTCCCGGTATCCAACAAGGCTTGTGTGGACAGTTGGCAGGAGAACTGGCTTCAAAGGACAACTGAATCCCTTTAGCCATACAGCAGTCACACTGTCTCAGTATCTAACAAGGCTTATGTGGACAATTGACAGGAGAACTGACTTCAAAGGACCACTGAATCCCTTTAGCCATACAGCAGTCACACTGTCTCAGTATCTAACAAGGCTTGTGTGGACAGTTGACAGGAGAACTGGCTTCAAAGGACCACTGAATCCCTTTAGCCATACAGCAGTCACACTGTCCCGGTATCTAACAAGGCTTGTGTGGACAGTTGGCAGGAGAACTGGCTTCAAAGGACCACTGAATCCCTTTAGCCATACAGCACTCACACACTGTCCCGGTATCTAACAAGGCTTGTGTGGACAGTTGACAGGTGAACTGGCTTCGAAGGACCACTGAATCCCTTTAGCCATACAGCGGTCACACTGTCCCAGTATCTAACAAGGCTTGTGTGGACAGTTGACAGGAGAACTGGCTTCAAAGGACCACTGAATCCCTTTAGCCATACAGCAGTCACACTGTCTTAGTATCTAACATGGCTTGTGTGGAGAGTTGACAGGAGAACTGACTTCAAAGGACCACTGAAACCCTTTAGCCATACAGCAGTCACACTCTCCCAGTATCTAACAAGGCTTGTGTGGACAGTTGGCAGGAGAACTGGCTTCAAAGGACCACTGAGTCCCTTTAGCCATACAGCTGTCACACTGTCCCGGTATCTGACAAGGCTTGTGTGGACAGTTGGCAGGAGAACTGGCTTCAAAGGACCACTGAATCCCTTTAGCCATACAGCAGTCACACTGTCTCAGTATCTAACAAGGCTTATGTGGACAATTGACAGGAGAACTAACTTCAAAGGACCACTCAATCCCTTTAGCCATACAGCAGTCACACTGTCTCAGTATCTAACAAGGCTTGTGTGGACAGTTGACAGGAGAACTGGCTTCAAAGGACCACTGAATCCCTTTAGCCATACAGCAGTCATACTGTCCCGGTATCTAACAAGGCTTGTGTGGACAGTTGACAGGAGAATTGGCTTCAAAGGACCACTGAATCCCTTTAGCCATACAGCAGTCACACTGTCCCGGTATCTAATAAGGATTGTGTGGACAGTTGACAGGAGAACTGGCTTCAAAGGACCACTGAATCCTTTAGCCATACAGCAGTCACACTGTCCCGGTATCTAACAAGGCTGGTGTGAACAGTTGACAGGAGAACTGGCTTCAAAGGACCACTGAATCCCTTTAGCCATACAGCAGTCACACTGTCCCGGTATCTAACAAGGCTTGTGTGGACAGTTGACAGGTGAACTGGCTTCGAAGGACCACTGACTCCCTTTAGCCATACAGCAGTCACACTCTCCCGGTATCTAACAAGGCTTATGTGGACAGTTGACAGGAGAACTGGCTTCAAAGGACCACTGAATCCCTTTAGCCATACAGCAGTCACACTGTCCCAGTATCTAACAAGGCTTGTGTGGACAGTTGACAGGAGAACTGACTTCAAAGGACCACTGAATCCCTTTAGCCATACAGCAGTCACACTCTCCCAGTAACTAACAAGGCTTGTGTGGACAGTTGGCAGGAGAACTGACTTAAAAGGACCACTGAATCCCTTTAGCCATACAGCAGTCACACTGTCCCAGTATCTAACAAGGCTTGTGTGGACAGTTGGCAGGAGAACTGGCTTCAAAGGACCACTGAATCCCTTTAGCCATACAGCTGTCACACTCTCCCAGTATCTAACAAGGCTTGTGTGGACAGTTGGCAGGAGAACTGGCTTCAAAGGACCACTGAATCACTTTAACCACACAGCAGTCACACTGTCCCAGTATCTAGCAAGGCTTGTGTGGACAGTTGGCAGGAGAACTGGCTTCAAAGGACCACTGAATCCCTTTAACCATACATCAGTCACACTGTCCCAGCATCTAACAAGGCTTGTGTGGACAGTTGACAGGAGAACTGGCTTCAAAGGACCACTGAATCCCTTTAACCATACAGCAGTCACACTGTCCCAGTATCTACCAAGGCTTGTGTGGAGAGTTGGCAGGAGAAATGGCTACAAAGGACCACTGAATCCCTTTAGCCATACAGCTGTCACACTGTCCCGGTATCTAACAAGGCTTGTGTGGACAGTTGACAGGAGAACTGGCTTCAAAGGACCACTGAATCCCTTTAGCCATACAGCAGTCACACTGTCTCAGTATCTAACAAGGCTTATGTGGACAATTGACAGGAGAACTGACTTCAAAGGACCACTGAATCCCTTTAGCCATACAGCAGTCACACTGTCTCAGTATCTAACAAGGCTTGTGTGGACAGTTGACAGGAGAACTGGCTTCAAAGGACCACTGAATCCCTTTAGCCATTCAGCAGTCACACTGTCTCAGTATCTAACAAGGCTTGTGTGGACAGTTGGCAGGAGAACTGGCTTCAAAGGACCACTGAATCCCTTTAGCCATACAGCAGTCACACTGTCCCAGTATCTAACAAGGCTTGTGTGGACAGTTGGCAGGAGAACTGGCTTCAAAGGACCACTGAATCCCTTTACCCATACAGCAGTCACACTGTCCCAGTATCTAACAAGGCTTGTGTGGACAGTTGGCAGGAGAACTGGCTTCAAAGGACCACTGAATCCCTTTAGCCATACAGCAGTCACACTGTCCCAGTATCTAACAAGGCTTGTGTGGACAGTTGGCAGGAGAACTGACTTCAAAGGACCACTGAATCCCTTTAACCATACAGCAGTCACACTGTCCCGGTATCTAAAAAGGTTTGTATGGACAGTTGACAGGAGAACTGGCTTCAAAGGACCACTGAATCCCTTTAACCATACAGCAGTCACACTGTCCCAGTATCTAACAAGACTTGTGTGGACAGTTGGCAGGAGAAATGGCTACAAAGGACCACTGAATCCCTTTAGCCATACAGCTGTCACACTGTCCCGGTATCTAACAAGGCTTGTGTGGACAGTTGGCAGGAGAACTGGCTTCAAAGGACAACTGAATCCCTTTAGCCATACAGCAGTCACACTGTCTCAGTATCTAACAAGGCTTATGTGGACAATTGACAGGAGAACTGACTTCAAAGGACCACTGAATCCCTTTAGCCATACAGCAGTCACACTGTCTCAGTATCTAACAAGGCTTGTGTGGACAGTTGACAGGAGAACTGGCTTCAAAGGACCACTGAATCCCTTTAACCATACAGCAGTCACACTGTCCCGGTATCTAACAAGGCTTGTGTGGACAGTTGGCAGGAGAACTGGCTTCAAAGGACCACTGAATCCCTTTAGCCATACAGCTGTCACACTCTCCCAGTATCTAACAAGGCTTGTGTGGACAGTTGGCAGGAGAACTGGCTTCAAAGGACCACTGAATCACTTTAACCACACAGCAGTCACACTGTCCCAGTATCTAGCAAGGCTTGTGTGGACAGTTGGCAGGAGAACTGGCTTCAAAGGACCACTGAATCCCTTTAACCATACATCAGTCACACTGTCCCAGCATCTAACAAGGCTTGTGTGGACAGTTGACAGGAGAACTGGCTTCAAAGGACCACTGAATCCCTTTAACCATACAGCAGTCACACTGTCCCAGTATCTACCAAGGCTTGTGTGGAGAGTTGGCAGGAGAAATGGCTACAAAGGACCACTGAATCCCTTTAGCCATACAGCTGTCACACTGTCCCGGTATCTAACAAGGCTTGTGTGGACAGTTGACAGGAGAACTGGCTTCAAAGGACCACTGAATCCCTTTAGCCATACAGCAGTCACACTGTCTCAGTATCTAACAAGGCTTATGTGGACAATTGACAGGAGAACTGACTTCAAAGGACCACTGAATCCCTTTAGCCATACAGCAGTCACACTGTCTCAGTATCTAACAAGGCTTGTGTGGACAGTTGACAGGAGAACTGGCTTCAAAGGACCACTGAATCCCTTTAGCCATTCAGCAGTCACACTGTCTCAGTATCTAACAAGGCTTGTGTGGACAGTTGGCAGGAGAACTGGCTTCAAAGGACCACTGAATCCCTTTAGCCATACAGCAGTCACACTGTCCCAGTATCTAACAAGGCTTGTGTGGACAGTTGGCAGGAGAACTGGCTTCAAAGGACCACTGAATCCCTTTACCCATACAGCAGTCACACTGTCCCAGTATCTAACAAGGCTTGTGTGGACAGTTGGCAGGAGAACTGGCTTCAAAGGACCACTGAATCCCTTTAGCCATACAGCAGTCACACTGTCCCAGTATCTAACAAGGCTTGTGTGGACAGTTGGCAGGAGAACTGACTTCAAAGGACCACTGAATCCCTTTAACCATACAGCAGTCACACTGTCCCGGTATCTAAAAAGGTTTGTATGGACAGTTGACAGGAGAACTGGCTTCAAAGGACCACTGAATCCCTTTAACCATACAGCAGTCACACTGTCCCAGTATCTAACAAGACTTGTGTGGACAGTTGGCAGGAGAAATGGCTACAAAGGACCACTGAATCCCTTTAGCCATACAGCTGTCACACTGTCCCGGTATCTAACAAGGCTTGTGTGGACAGTTGGCAGGAGAACTGCATTCAAAGGACAACTGAATCCCTTTAGCCATACAGCAGTCACACTGTCTCAGTATCTAACAAGGCTTATGTGGACAATTGACAGGAGAACTGACTTCAAAGGACCACTGAATCCCTTTAGCCATACAGCAGTCACACTGTCTCAGTATCTAACAAGGCTTGTGTGGACAGTTGACAGGAGAACTGGCTTCAAAGGACCACTGAATCCCTTTAGCCATACAGCAGTCACACTGTCCCGGTATCTAACAAGGCTTGTGTGGACAGTTGGCAGGAGAACTGGCTTCAAAGGACCACTGAATCCCTTTAGCCATACAGCACTCACACACTGTCCCGGTATCTAACAAGGCTTGTGTGGACAGTTGACAGGTGAACTGGCTTCGAAGGACCACTGAATCCCTTTAGCCATACAGCGGTCACACTGTCCCAGTATCTAACAAGGCTTGTGTGGACAGTTGACAGGAGAACTGGCTTCAAAGGACCACTGAATCCCTTTAGCCATACAGCAGTCACACTGTCTTAGTATCTAACATGGCTTGTGTGGAGAGTTGACAGGAGAACTGACTTCAAAGGACCACTGAAACCCTTTAGCCATACAGCAGTCACACTGTCCCAGTATCTAACAAGGCTTGTGTGGACAGTTGGCAGGAGAACTGGCTTCAAAGGACCACTGAATCCCTTTAGCCATACAGCTGTCACACTGTCCCGGTATCTGACAAGGCTTGTGTGGACAGTTGGCAGGAGAACTGGCTTCAAAGGACCACTGAATCCCTTTAGCCATACAGCAGTCACACTGTCACAGTATCTAACAAGGCTTATGTGGACAATTGACAGGAGAACTAACTTCAAAGGACCACTCAATCCCTTTAGCCATACAGCAGTCACACTGTCTCAGTATCTAACAAGGCTTGTGTGGACAGTTGACAGGAGAACTGGCTTCAAAGGACCACTGAATCCCTTTAGCCATACAGCAGTCATACTGTCCCGGTATCTAACAAGGCTTGTGTGGACAGTTGACAGGAGAACTGGCTTCAAAGGACCACTGAATCCCTTTAGCCATACAGCAGTCACACTGTCCCGGTATCTAACAAGGCTTGTGTGGACAGTTGACAGGTGAACTGGCTTCGAAGGACCACTGACTCCCTTTAGCCATACAGCAGTCACACTCTCCCGGTATCTAACAAGGCTTGTGTGGACAGTTGACAGGAGAACTGGCTTCAAAGGACCACTGAATCCCTTTAGCCATACAGCAGTCACACTGTCCCAGTATCTAACAAGGCTTGTGTGGACAGTTGACAGGAGAACTGACTTCAAAGGACCACTGAATCCCTTTAGCCATACAGCAGTCACACTCTCCCAGTAACTAACAAGGCTTGTGTGGACAGTTGGCAGGAGAACTGACTTAAAAGGACCACTGAATCCCTTTAGCCATACAGCAGTCACACTGTCCCAGTATCTAACAAGGCTTGTGTGGACAGTTGGCAGGAGAACTGGCTTCAAAGGACCACTGAATCCCTTTAGCCATACAGCTGTCACACTCTCCCAGTATCTAACAAGGCTTGTGTGGACAGTTGGCAGGAGAACTGGCTTCAAAGGACCACTGAATCCCTTTAGCCATACAGTATTCACACTGTCCCAGCATCTAACAAGACTTATGTGGACAGTTGACAGGAGAACTGGCTTCAAAGGACCACTGAATCACTTTAACCACACAGCAGTCACACTGTCCCAGTATCTAGCAAGGCTTGTGTGGAGAGTTGGCAGGAGAAATGGCTACAAAGGACCACTGAATCCCTTTAGCCATACAGCTGTCACACTGTCCCGGTATCTAACAAGGCTTGTGTGGACAGTTGACAGGAGAACTGGCTTCAAAGGACCACTGAATCCCTTTAGCCATACAGCAGTCACACTGTCTCAGTATCTAACAAGGCTTATGTGGACAATTGACAGGAGAACTGACTTCAAAGGACCACTGAATCCCTTTAGCCATACAGCAGTCACACTGTCTCAGTATCTAACAAGGCTTGTGTGGACAGTTGACAGGAGAACTGGCTTCAAAGGACCACTGAATCCCTTTAGCCATTCAGCAGTCACACTGTCTCAGTATCTAACAAGGCTTGTGTGGACAGTTGGCAGGAGAACTGGCTTCAAAGGACCACTGAATCCCTTTAGCCATACAGCAGTCACACTGTCCCAGTATCTAACAAGGCTTGTGTGGACAGTTGGCAGGAGAACTGGCTTCAAAGGACCACTGAATCCCTTTACCCATACAGCAGTCACACTGTCCCAGTATCTAACAAGGCTTGTGTGGACAGTTGGCAGGAGAACTGGCTTCAAAGGACCACTGAATCCCTTTAGCCATACAGCAGTCACACTGTCCCAGTATCTAACAAGGCTTGTGTGGACAGTTGGCAGGAGAACTGACTTCAAAGGACCACTGAATCCCTTTAACCATACAGCAGTCACACTGTCCCGGTATCTAAAAAGGTTTGTATGGACAGTTGACAGGAGAACTGGCTTCAAAGGACCACTGAATCCCTTTAACCATACAGCAGTCACACTGTCCCAGTATCTAACAAGACTTGTGTGGACAGTTGGCAGGAGAAATGGCTACAAAGGACCACTGAATCCCTTTAGCCATACAGCTGTCACACTGTCCCGGTATCTAACAAGGCTTGTGTGGACAGTTGGCAGGAGAACTGGCTTCAAAGGACAACTGAATCCCTTTAGCCATACAGCAGTCACACTGTCTCAGTATCTAACAAGGCTTATGTGGACAATTGACAGGAGAACTGACTTCAAAGGACCACTGAATCCCTTTAGCCATACAGCAGTCACACTGTCTCAGTATCTAACAAGGCTTGTGTGGACAGTTGACAGGAGAACTGGCTTCAAAGGACCACTGAATCCCTTTAGCCATACAGCAGTCACACTGTCCCGGTATCTAACAAGGCTTGTGTGGACAGTTGGCAGGAGAACTGGCTTCAAAGGACCACTGAATCCCTTTAGCCGTACAGCACTCACACACTGTCCCGGTATCTAACAAGGCTTGTGTGGACAGTTGACAGGTGAACTGGCTTCGAAGGACCACTGAATCCCTTTAGCCATACAGCGGTCACACTGTCCCAGTATCTAACAAGGCTTGTGTGGACAGTTGACAGGAGAACTGGCTTCAAAGGACCACTGAATCCCTTTAGCCATACAGCAGTCACACTGTCTTAGTATCTAACATGGCTTGTGTGGAGAGTTGACAGGAGAACTGACTTCAAAGGACCACTGAAACCCTTTAGCCATACAGCAGTCACACTGTCCCAGTATCTAACAAGGCTTGTGTGGACAGTTGGCAGGAGAACTGGCTTCAAAGGACCACTGAATCCCTTTAGCCATACAGCTGTCACACTGTCCCGGTATCTGACAAGGCTTGTGTGGACAGTTGGCAGGAGAACTGGCTTCAAAGGACCACTGAATCCCTTTAGCCATACAGCAGTCACACTGTCACAGTATCTAACAAGGCTTATGTGGACAATTGACAGGAGAACTAACTTCAAAGGACCACTCAATCCCTTTAGCCATACAGCAGTCACACTGTCTCAGTATCTAACAAGGCTTGTGTGGACAGTTGACAGGAGAACTGGCTTCAAAGGACCACTGAATCCCTTTAGCCATACAGCAGTCATACTGTCCCGGTATCTAACAAGGCTTGTGTGGACAGTTGACAGGAGAACTGGCTTCAAAGGACCACTGAATCCCTTTAGCCATACAGCAGTCACACTGTCCCGGTATCTAACAAGGCTTGTGTGGACAGTTGACAGGTGAACTGGCTTCGAAGGACCACTGACTCCCTTTAGCCATACAGCAGTCACACTCTCCCGGTATCTAACAAGGCTTGTGTGGACAGTTGACAGGAGAACTGGCTTCAAAGGACCACTGAATCCCTTTAGCCATACAGCAGTCACACTGTCCCAGTATCTAACAAGGCTTGTGTGGACAGTTGACAGGAGAACTGACTTCAAAGGACCACTGAATCCCTTTAGCCATACAGCAGTCACACTCTCCCAGTAACTAACAAGGCTTGTGTGGACAGTTGGCAGGAGAACTGACTTAAAAGGACCACTGAATCCCTTTAGCCATACAGCAGTCACACTGTCCCAGTATCTAACAAGGCTTGTGTGGACAGTTGGCAGGAGAACTGGCTTCAAAGGACCACTGAATCCCTTTAGCCATACAGCTGTCACACTCTCCCAGTATCTAACAAGGCTTGTGTGGACAGTTGGCAGGAGAACTGGCTTCAAAGGACCACTGAATCCCTTTAGCCATACAGTATTCACACTGTCCCAGCATCTAACAAGACTTATGTGGACAGTTGACAGGAGAACTGGCTTCAAAGGACCACTGAATCACTTTAACCACACAGCAGTCACACTGTCCCAGTATCTAGCAAGGCTTGTGTGGACAGTTGGCAGGAGAACTGGCTTCAAAGGACCACTGAATCCCTTTAACCATACATCAGTCACACTGTCCCAGCATCTAACAAGGCTTGTGTGGACAGTTGACAGGAGAACTGGCTTCAAAGGACCACTGAATCCCTTTAACCATACAGCAGTCACACTGTCCCAGTATCTACCAAGGCTTGTGTGGACAGTTGGAAGGAGAAATGGCTACAAAGGACCACTGAATCCCTTTAGCCATACAGCTGTCACACTGTCCCGGTATCTAACAAGGCTTGTGTGGACAGTTGACAGGAGAACTGGCTTCAAAGGACCACTGAATCCCTTTAGCCATACAGCAGTCACACTGTCTCAGTATCTAACAAGGCTTATGTGGACAATTGACAGGAGAACTGACTTCAAAGGACCACTGAATCCCTTTAGCCATACAGCAGTCACACTGTCTCAGTATCTAACAAGGCTTGTGTGGACAGTTGACAGGAGAACTGGCTTCAAAGGACCACTGAATCCCTTTAGCCATACAGCAGTCACACTGTCCCGGTATCTAACAAGGCTTGTGTGGACAGTTGGCAGGAGAACTGGCTTCAAAGGACCACTGAATCCCTTTAGCCATACAGCACTCACACACTGTCCCGGTATCTAACAAGGCTTGTGTGGACAGTTGACAGGTGAACTGGCTTCGAAGGACCACTGAATCCCTTTAGCCATACAGCGGTCACACTGTCCCAGTATCTAACAAGGCTTGTGTGGACAGTTGACAGGAGAACTGGCTTCAAAGGACCACTGAATCCCTTTAGCCATACAGCAGTCACACTGTCTTAGTATCTAACATGGCTTGTGTGGAGAGTTGACAGGAGAACTGACTTCAAAGGACCACTGAAACCCTTTAGCCATACAGCAGTCACACTGTCCCAGTATCTAACAAGGCTTGTGTGGACAGTTGGCAGGAGAACTGGCTTCAAAGGACCACTGAATCCCTTTAGCCATACAGCTGTCACACTGTCCCGGTATCTGACAAGGCTTGTGTGGACAGTTGGCAGGAGAACTGGCTTCAAAGGACCACTGAATCCCTTTAGCCATACAGCAGTCACACTGTCACAGTATCTAACAAGGCTTATGTGGACAATTGACAGGAGAACTAACTTCAAAGGACCACTCAATCCCTTTAGCCATACAGCAGTCACACTGTCTCAGTATCTAACAAGGCTTGTGTGGACAGTTGACAGGAGAACTGGCTTCAAAGGACCACTGAATCCCTTTAGCCATACAGCAGTCATACTGTCCCGGTATCTAACAAGGCTTGTGTGGACAGTTGACAGGAGAACTGGCTTCAAAGGACCACTGAATCCCTTTAGCCATACAGCAGTCACACTGTCCCGGTATCTAATAAGGCTTGTGTGGACAGTTGACAGGAGAACTGGCTTCAAAGGACCACTGAATCCTTTAGCCATACAGCAGTCACACTGTCCCGGTATCTAACAAGGCTGGTGTGAACAGTTGACAGGAGAACTGGCTTCAAAGGACCACTGAATCCCTTTAGCCATACAGCAGTCACACTGTCCCGGTATCTAACAAGGCTTGTGTGGACAGTTGACAGGTGAACTGGCTTCGAAGGACCACTGACTCCCTTTAGCCATACAGCAGTCACACTCTCCCGGTATCGAACAAGGCTTGTGTGGAGAGTTGACAGGAGAACTGGCTTCAAAGGACCACTGAATCCCTTTAGCCATACAGCAGTCACACTGTCCCAGTATCTAACAAGGCTTGTGTGGACAGTTGACAGGAGAACTGACTTCAAAGGACCACTGAATCGCTTTAGCCATACAGCAGTCACACCCTCCCAGTAACTAACAAGGCTTGTGTGGACAGTTGGCAGGAGAACTGATTTAAAAGGACCACTGAATCCCTTTAGCCATACAGCAGTCACACTGTCCCAGTATCTAACAAGGCTTGTGTGGACAGTTGGCAGGAGAACTGGCTTCAAAGGACCACTGAATCCCTTTAGCCATACAGCTGTCACACTCTCCCAGTATCTAACAAGGCTTGTGTGGACAGTTGGCAGGAGAACTGGCTTCAAAGGACCACTGAATCCCTTTAGCCATACAGTATTCACACTGTCCCAGCATCTAACAAGACTTATGTGGACAGTTGACAGGAGAACTGGCTTCAAAGGACCACTGAATCACTTTAACCACACAGCAGTCACACTGTCCCAGTATCTAGCAAGGCTTGTGTGGACAGTTGGCAGGAGAACTGGCTTCAAAGGACCACTGAATCCCTTTAACCATACATCAGTCACACTGTCCCAGCATCTAACAAGGCTTGTGTGGACAGTTGACAGGAGAACTGGCTTCAAAGGACCACTGAATCCCTTTAACCATACAGCAGTCACACTGTCCCAGTATCTACCAAGGCTTGTGTGGACAGTTGGCAGGAGAAATGGCTACAAAGGACCACTGAATCCCTTTAGCCATACAGCTGTCACACTGTCCCGGTATCTAACAAGGCTTGTGTGGACAGTTGACAGGAGAACTGGCTTCAAAGGACCACTGAATCCCTTTACCCATACAGCAGTCACACTGTCCCAGTATCTAACTAGGCTTGTGTGGACAGTTGGCAGGAGAACTAACTTCAAAGGACCACTCAATCCCTTTAGCCATACAGCAGTCACACTGTCCCGGTATCTAACAAGGCTTGTGTGGACAGTTGGCAGGAGAACTGACTTCAAAGGACCACTGAATCCCTTTAGCCATACAGCAGTCACACTGTCTCAGTATCTAACAAGGCTTGTGTGGACAGTTGACAGGAGAACTGGCTTCAAAGGACCACTGAATCCCTTTAGCCATACAGCAGTCACACTGTCCCGGTATCTAACAAGGCTTGTGTGGACAGTTGGCAGGAGAACTGGCTTCAAAGGACCACTGAATCCCTTTAGCCATACAGCACTCACACACTGTCCCGGTATCTAACAAGGCTTGTGTGGACAGTTGACAGGTGAACTGGCTTCGAAGGACCACTGAATCCCTTTAGCCATACAGCGGTCACACTGTCCCAGTATCTAACAAGGCTTGTGTGGACAGTTGACAGGAGAACTGGCTTCAAAGGACCACTGAATCCCTTTAGCCATACAGCAGTCACACTGTCTTAGTATCTAACATGGCTTGTGTGGAGAGTTGACAGGAGAACTGACTTCAAAGGACCACTGAAACCCTTTAGCCATACAGCAGTCACACTGTCCCAGTATCTAACAAGGCTTGTGTGGACAGTTGGCAGGAGAACTGGCTTCAAAGGACCACTGAATCCCTTTAGCCATACAGCTGTCACACTGTCCCGGTATCTGACAAGGCTTGTGTGGACAGTTGGCAGGAGAACTGGCTTCAAAGGACCACTGAATCCCTTTAGCCATACAGCAGTCACACTGTCTCAGTATCTAACAAGGCTTATGTGGACAATTGACAGGAGAACTAACTTCAAAGGACCACTCAATCCCTTTAGCCATACAGCAGTCACACTGTCTCAGTATCTAACAAGGCTTGTGTGGACAGTTGACAGGAGAACTGGCTTCAAAGGACCACTGAATCCCTTTAGCCATACAGCAGTCATACTGTCCCGGTATCTAACAAGGCTGGTGTGAACAGTTGACAGGAGAACTGGCTTCAAAGGACCACTGAATCCCTTTAGCCATACAGCAGTCACACTGTCCCGGTATCTAACAAGGCTTGTGTGGACAGTTGACAGGTGAACTGGCTTCGAAGGACCACTGACTCCCTTTAGCCATACAGCAGTCACACTCTCCCGGTATCTAACAAGGCTTATGTGGTCAGTTGACAGGAGAACTGGCTTCAAAGGACCACTGAATCCCTTTAGCCATACAGCAGTCACACTGTCCCAGTATCTAACAAGGCTTGTGTGGACAGTTGACAGGAGAACTGACTTCAAAGGACCACTGAATCCCTTTAGCCATACAGCAGTCACACTCTCCCAGTAACTAACAAGGCTTGTGTGGACAGTTGGCAGGAGAACTGACTTAAAAGGACCACTGAATCCCTTTAGCCATACAGCAGTCACACTGTCCCAGTATCTAACAAGGCTTGTGTGGACAGTTGGCAGGAGAACTGGCTTCAAAGGACCACTGAATCCCTTTAGCCATACAGCTGTCACACTCTCCCAGTATCTAACAAGGCTTGTGTGGACAGTTGGCAGGAGAACTGGCTTCAAAGGACCACTGAATCACTTTAACCACACAGCAGTCACACTGTCCCAGTATCTAGCAAGGCTTGTGTGGACAGTTGGCAGGAGAACTGGCTTCAAAGGACCACTGAATCCCTTTAACCATACATCAGTCACACTGTCCCAGCATCTAACAAGGCTTGTGTGGACAGTTGACAGGAGAACTGGCTTCAAAGGACCACTGAATCCCTTTAACCATACAGCAGTCACACTGTCCCAGTATCTGCCAAGGCTTGTGTGGAGAGTTGGCAGGAGAAATGGCTACAAAGGACCACTGAATCCCTTTAGCCATACAGCTGTCACACTGTCCCGGTATCTAACAAGGCTTGTGTGGACAGTTGACAGGAGAACTGGCTTCAAAGGACCACTGAATCCCTTTAGCCATACAGCAGTCACACTGTCTCAGTATCTAACAAGGCTTATGTGGACAATTGACAGGAGAACTGACTTCAAAGGACCACTGAATCCCTTTAGCCATACAGCAGTCACACTGTCTCAGTATCTAACAAGGCTTGTGTGGACAGTTGACAGGAGAACTGGCTTCAAAGGACCACTGAATCCCTTTAGCCATTCAGCAGTCACACTGTCTCAGTATCTAACAAGGCTTGTGTGGACAGTTGGCAGGAGAACTGGCTTCAAAGGACCACTGAATCCCTTTAGCCATACAGCAGTCACACTGTCCCAGTATCTAACAAGGCTTGTGTGGACAGTTGGCAGGAGAACTGGCTTCAAAGGACCACTGAATCCCTTTACCCATACAGCAGTCACACTGTCCCAGTATCTAACAAGGCTTGTGTGGACAGTTGGCAGGAGAACTGGCTTCAAAGGACCACTGAATCCCTTTAGCCATACAGCAGTCACACTGTCCCAGTATCTAACAAGGCTTGTGTGGACAGTTGGCAGGAGAACTGACTTCAAAGGACCACTGAATCCCTTTAACCATACAGCAGTCACACTGTCCCGGTATCTAAAAAGGTTTGTATGGACAGTTGACAGGAGAATTGGCTTCAAAGGACCACTGAATCCCTTTAACCATACAGCAGTCACACTGTCCCAGTATCTAACAAGACTTGTGTGGACAGTTGGCAGGAGAAATGGCTACAAAGGACCACTGAATCCCTTTAGCCATACAGCTGTCACACTGTCCCGGTATCTAACAAGGCTTGTGTGGACAGTTGGCAGGAGAACTGGCTTCAAAGGACAACTGAATCCCTTTAGCCATACAGCAGTCACAATGTCTCAGTATCTAACAAGGCTTATGTGGACAATTGACAGGAGAACTGACTTCAAAGGACCACTGAATCCCTTTAGCCATACAGCAGTCACACTGTCTCAGTATCTAACAAGGCTTGTGTGGACAGTTGACAGGAGAACTGGCTTCAAAGGACCACTGAATCCCTTTAGCCATACAGCAGTCACACTGTCCCGGTATCTAACAAGGCTTGTGTGGACAGTTGGCAGGAGAACTGGCTTCAAAGGACCACTGAATCCCTTTAGCCATACAGCACTCACACACTGTCCCGGTATCTAACAAGGCTTGTGTGGACAGTTGACAGGTGAACTGGCTTCGAAGGACCACTGAATCCCTTTAGCCATACAGCGGTCACACTGTCCCAGTATCTAACAAGGCTTGTGTGGACAGTTGACAGGAGAACTGGCTTCAAAGGACCACTGAATCCCTTTAGCCATACAGCAGTCACACTGTCTTAGTATCTAACATGGCTTGTGTGGAGAGTTGACAGGAGAACTGACTTCAAAGGACCACTGAAACCCTTTAGCCATACAGCAGTCACACTGTCCCAGTATCTAACAAGGCTTGTGTGGACAGTTGGCAGGAGAACTGGCTTCAAAGGACCACTGAATCCCTTTAGCCATACAGCTGTCACACTGTCCCGGTATCTGACAAGGCTTGTGTGGACAGTTGGCAGGAGAACTGGCTTCAAAGGACCACTGAATCCCTTTAGCCATACAGCAGTCACACTGTCACAGTATCTAACAAGGCTTATGTGGACAATTGACAGGAGAACTAACTTCAAAGGACCACTCAATCCCTTTAGCCATACAGCAGTCACACTGTCTCAGTATCTAACAAGGCTTGTGTGGACAGTTGACAGGAGAACTGGCTTCAAAGGACCACTGAATCCCTTTAGCCATACAGCAGTCATACTGTCCCGGTATCTAACAAGGCTTGTGTGGACAGTTGACAGGAGAACTGGCTTCAAAGGACCACTGAATCCCTTTAGCCATACAGCAGTCACACTGTCCCGGTATCTAACAAGGCTTGTGTGGACAGTTGACAGGTGAACTGGCTTCGAAGGACCACTGACTCCCTTTAGCCATACAGCAGTCACACTCTCCCGGTATCTAACAAGGCTTGTGTGGACAGTTGACAGGAGAACTGGCTTCAAAGGACCACTGAATCCCTTTAGCCATACAGCAGTCACACTGTCCCAGTATCTAACAAGGCTTGTGTGGACAGTTGACAGGAGAACTGACTTCAAAGGACCACTGAATCCCTTTAGCCATACAGCAGTCACACTCTCCCAGTAACTAACAAGGCTTGTGTGGACAGTTGGCAGGAGAACTGACTTAAAAGGACCACTGAATCCCTTTAGCCATACAGCAGTCACACTGTCCCAGTATCTAACAAGGCTTGTGTGGACAGTTGGCAGGAGAACTGGCTTCAAAGGACCACTGAATCCCTTTAGCCATACAGCTGTCACACTCTCCCAGTATCTAACAAGGCTTGTGTGGACAGTTGGCAGGAGAACTGGCTTCAAAGGACCACTGAATCCCTTTAGCCATACAGTATTCACACTGTCCCAGCATCTAACAAGACTTATGTGGACAGTTGACAGGAGAACTGGCTTCAAAGGACCACTGAATCACTTTAACCACACAGCAGTCACACTGTCCCAGTATCTAGCAAGGCTTGTGTGGACAGTTGGCAGGAGAACTGGCTTCAAAGGACCACTGAATCCCTTTAACCATACATCAGTCACACTGTCCCAGCATCTAACAAGGCTTGTGTGGACATTTGACAGGAGAACTGGCTTCAAAGGACCACTGAATCCCTTTAACCATACAGCAGTCACACTGTCCCAGTATCTACCAAGGCTTGTGTGGACAGTTGGCAGGAGAAATGGCTACAAAGGACCACTGAATCCCTTTAGCCATACAGCTGTCACACTGTCCCGGTATCTAACAAGGCTTGTGTGGACAGTTGACAGGAGAACTGGCTTCAAAGGACCACTGAATCCCTTTAGCCATACAGCAGTCACACTGTCTCAGTATCTAACAAGGCTTATGTGGACAATTGACAGGAGAACTGACTTCAAAGGACCACTGAATCCCTTTAGCCATACAGCAGTCACACTGTCTCAGTATCTAACAAGGCTTGTGTGGACAGTTGACAGGAGAACTGGCTTCAAAGGACCACTGAATCCCTTTAGCCATACAGCAGTCACACTGTCCCGGTATCTAACAAGGCTTGTGTGGACAGTTGGCAGGAGAACTGGCTTCAAAGGACCACTGAATCCCTTTAGCCATACAGCACTCACACACTGTCCCGGTATCTAACAAGGCTTGTGTGGACAGTTGACAGGTGAACTGGCTTCGAAGGACCACTGAATCCCTTTAGCCATACAGCGGTCACACTGTCCCAGTATCTAACAAGGCTTGTGTGGACAGTTGACAGGAGAACTGGCTTCAAAGGACCACTGAATCCCTTTAGCCATACAGCAGTCACACTGTCTTAGTATCTAACATGGCTTGTGTGGAGAGTTGACAGGAGAACTGACTTCAAAGGACCACTGAAACCCTTTAGCCATACAGCAGTCACACTGTCCCAGTATCTAACAAGGCTTGTGTGGACAGTTGGCAGGAGAACTGGCTTCAAAGGACCACTGAATCCCTTTAGCCATACAGCTGTCACACTGTCCCGGTATCTGACAAGGCTTGTGTGGACAGTTGGCAGGAGAACTGGCTTCAAAGGACCACTGAATCCCTTTAGCCATACAGCAGTCACACTGTCACAGTATCTAACAAGGCTTATGTGGACAATTGACAGGAGAACTAACTTCAAAGGACCACTCAATCCCTTTAGCCATACAGCAGTCACACTGTCTCAGTATCTAACAAGGCTTGTGTGGACAGTTGACAGGAGAACTGGCTTCAAAGGACCACTGAATCCCTTTAGCCATACAGCAGTCATACTGTCCCGGTATCTAACAAGGCTTGTGTGGACAGTTGACAGGAGAACTGGCTTCAAAGGACCACTGAATCCCTTTAGCCATACAGCAGTCACACTGTCCCGGTATCTAATAAGGCTTGTGTGGACAGTTGACAGGAGAACTGGCTTCAAAGGACCACTGAATCCTTTAGCCATACAGCAGTCACACTGTCCCGGTATCTAACAAGGCTGGTGTGAACAGTTGACAGGAGAACTGGCTTCAAAGGACCACTGAATCCCTTTAGCCATACAGCAGTCACACTGTCCCGGTATCTAACAAGGCTTGCGTGGACAGTTGACAGGTGAACTGGCTTCGAAGGACCACTGACTCCCTTTAGCCATACAGCAGTCACACTCTCCCGGTATCTAACAAGGCTTGTGTGGAGAGTTGACAGGAGAACTGGCTTCAAAGGACCACTGAATCCCTTTAGCCATACAGCAGTCACACTGTCCCAGTATCTAACAAGGCTTGTGTGGACAGTTGACAGGAGAACTGACTTCAAAGGACCACTGAATCGCTTTAGCCATACAGCAGTCACACCCTCCCAGTAACTAACAAGGCTTGTGTGGACAGTTGGCAGGAGAACTGACTTAAAAGGACCACTGAATCCCTTTAGCCATACAGCAGTCACACTGTCCCAGTATCTAACAAGGCTTGTGTGGACAGTTGGCAGGAGAACTGGCTTCAAAGGACCACTGAATCCCTTTAGCCATACAGCTGTCACACTCTCCCAGTATCTAACAAGGCTTGTGTGGACAGTTGGCAGGAGAACTGGCTTCAAAGGACCACTGAATCCCTTTAGCCATACAGTATTCACACTGTCCCAGCATCTAACAAGACTTATGTGGACAGTTGACAGGAGAACTGGCTTCAAAGGACCACTGAATCACTTTAACCACACAGCAGTCACACTGTCCCAGTATCTAGCAAGGCTTGTGTGGACAGTTGGCAGGAGAACTGGCTTCAAAGGACCACTGAATCCCTTTAACCATACATCAGTCACACTGTCCCAGCATCTAACAAGGCTTGTGTGGACAGTTGACAGGAGAACTGGCTTCAAAGGACCACTGAATCCCTTTAACCATACAGCAGTCACACTGTCCCAGTATCTACCAAGGCTTGTGTGGACAGTTGGCAGGAGAAATGGCTACAAAGGACCACTGAATCCCTTTAGCCATACAGCTGTCACACTGTCCCGGTATCTAACAAGGCTTGTGTGGACAGTTGACAGGAGAACTGGCTTCAAAGGACCACTGAATCCCTTTAGCCATACAGCAGTCACACTGTCTCAGTATCTAACAAGGCTTATGTGGACAATTGACAGGAGAACTGACTTCAAAGGACCACTGAATCCCTTTAGCCATACAGCAGTCACACTGTCTCAGTATCTAACAAGGCTTGTGTGGACAGTTGACAGGAGAACTGGCTTCAAAGGACCACTGAATCCCTTTAGCCATTCAGCAGTCACACTGTCTCAGTATCTAACAAGGCTTGTGTGGACAGTTGGCAGGAGAACTGGCTTCAAAGGACCACTGAATCCCTTTAGCCATACAGCAGTCACACTGTCCCAGTATCTAACAAGGCTTGTGTGGACAGTTGGCAGGAGAACTGGCTTCAAAGGACCACTGAATCCCTTTACCCATACAGCAGTCACACTGTCCCAGTATCTAACAAGGCTTGTGTGGACAGTTGGCAGGAGAACTGGCTTCAAAGGACCACTGAATCCCTTTAGCCATACAGCAGTCACACTGTCCCAGTATCTAACAAGGCTTGTGTGGACAGTTGGCAGGAGAACTGACTTCAAAGGACCACTGAATCCCTTTAACCATACAGCAGTCACACTGTCCCGGTATCTAAAAAGGTTTGTATGGACAGTTGACAGGAGAACTGGCTTCAAAGGACCACTGAATC
This sequence comes from Escarpia spicata, assembly GCA_963995525.1. NCBI lineage: Eukaryota > Metazoa > Annelida > Polychaeta > Sabellida > Siboglinidae > Escarpia > Escarpia spicata. The sequence continues at coordinate 28,276,088 of OZ023207.1, read as the reverse complement.
CCTTTAACCATACAGCAGTCACACTGTCCCAGTATCTAACAAGACTTGTGTGGACAGTTGGCAGGAGAAATGGCTACAAAGGACCACTGAATCCCTTTAGCCATACAGCTGTCACACTGTCCCGGTATCTAACAAGGCTTGTGTGGACAGTTGACAGGAGAACTGGCTTCAAAGGACAACTGAATCCCTTTAGCCATACAGCAGTCACACTGTCTCAGTATCTAACAAGGCTTATGTGGACAATTGACAGGAGAACTGACTTCAAAGGACCACTGAATCCCTTTAGCCGTACAGCAGTCACACTGTCTCAGTATCTAACAAGGCTTGTGTGGACAGTTGACAGGAGAACTGGCTTCAAAGGACCACTGAATCACTTTAGCCATACAGCAGTCACACTGTCCCAGTATCTAACAAGGCTTGTGTGGACAGTTGACAGGAGAACTGTCTTCAAAGGACCACTGAATCCCTTTAGCCATACAGCAGTCACACTGTTCCAGTATCTAACAAGGCTTGTGTGGGCAGTTGACAGGAGAACTGACTTCAAAGGACCACTGAATCCCTTTAGCCATACAGCAGTCACACTGTCCCAGTATCTAACAAGGCTTGTGTGGACAGTTTACAGAACTGGCTTCAAAGGACAATTGAATCCCTTTAGCCATACAGCAGTCACACTGTCCCAGTATCTAACAAGGCTTGTGTGGACAGTTTACAGAACTGGCTTCAAAGGACAATTGAATCCCTTTAGCCATACAGCAGTCACACTGTCCCTGTATCTAACAAGGCTTGTGTGGACAGTTGACAGGAGAACTGTCTAACATGCAGACCTGTGTTAAATTCTTAATTGAATTGGAATTGAATTGATCACAAAATTGCATGAATCTGAAATTGAATTGGAATTTAATGGATTACAAAAATATATGAATTGGAATCGAATGAATCAAAACAGATTGAATTGGAATTGAATCCCACAAAATAAAATGGTTTGAATGAACTGATCGTAACAGAAAATAAATTTACAATGTTTTTCTATATAAATTGAGACATATAAACTACAAAATATATATTAAATTTTAATGTTTTTGGATGTTTATTTTTGGTTATAGACCAAAATAAAGCAACCAACATTAGAACTACCAGTATTTATATGTACGAAAGGATTTGTTACCAGACAAAACATGGGCTACAATTCTTTGTCTAGCAGTTCTCTGCTCTCTCAGTCCCTATATACCCCCATTTTTACTAGCAGCATGGAACAGAGCTGTCAAGTGCTAATTGACCACCAGAGAAGGCAGAGACCAACATTAGTGTTTGCTGATGGAGTTAGTTAGCCTTTGCCAATGTCCAGAGTTCTGCATCCCCTTTCTTCCAGATCTGCTACCAAGGGCCATAATTCCCAGAGGGGCAATCATAAATCCTGCAGTATGGCTTCAAGTTGATACTAAGGCCTACCAAACTAATCAAATTGATGTGGTTGAAATTTGTATGTTGTTCATTAGTAATAGAAAAGTAATATCTAGGTAAATTACTATTACATTGTTTCCTATTACAAATACATTGTGTTTTGTTCAACCTATTACTATTACATACATTTGAATATTTGTAATCGTTACTACTACATATTACTATTACCCCAGACCTGAATTCCCTACATGCATGATGGCAACAATCAATGACATACATAAAACATACCTACATGGTAATGGAATTACATTTAAAACAACGCCCATATCATCTTATAAATTTACACAATGGTCTCACAAGAAGATGTAATTGAAACAGTTCATTCATAATGAATGATATAAAATATATAACAAATTAAAAAAAATTAAATATAAAAACAATATGTCATTATCTGTCTTAGGATTAAGTTATTACTTAAATACACATAAATTGCAGTCATCAGTGTTTTCCATGTTACATTTGGAGCATAGCTGAGTGGGATGAATATGTGCCTTCATAACCCCACTCGGACATAACCCCACTGGACAAAATCAAATACCCGGGTATAATTATTAACATCAATCACTAATGAAACTTATATGTTTTTCATAATATGTATTATTTGTGTCTTCTCAGCAAATATTGTAGTAAATAAAAACATGATGCATTTATCACAAATTACATCAGATTCTTAAAACATTCAACTAATGCCATATTCCACTTTGTGTCTTTTCAGCAAATATTGTAGTAAATAAAAACATGATACATTTATCACAAATTACATCAGATTCTTAAAACATTCAATTAATGTCATATTCCACTTTGTGTCTTTTCAACAAATATTGTAGTAAATAAAAACATGATACATTTATCACAAATTACATCAGATTCTTAAAACATTCAACTAATGCCATATTCCACTTTGTGTCTTTTCAGCAAATATTGTAGTAAATAAAAACATGATACATTTAACACAAATTACATCAGATTCTTAAAACATTCAACTAATGCCATATTCCACTTTGTGTCTTTTCAGCAAATATTGTAGTAAATAAAAACATGATACCTTTATCTCAAATTACATCAGATTCTTAAAACATTCAACTAATGCCATATTCCACTTTGTGTCTTTTCAACAAATATTGTAGTAAATAAAAACATGATACATTTATCACAAATTACATCAGATTATAAAAAAAATTCAACTAATGCCATATTCCACTTTGTGTCTGTTCAACAAATATTGTAGTAAATAAAAACGATGCATTTATCTCAAATTCAGGTCTGAACAAAATTCTAGTCACTTTCTTCCAACAAATTCCCTTAACTATCTTTCTACTTTGTGCTTCATATAGTGTTAGTAGTATCTTGTACGTTATTTATAAAAAGGTAGTTCTGATCAGTTTATTCAAACATCTACAAAGTACACCCATTATTGACCACTAGGTTGTAAATGCCCAAGTGGTCAGCCTACGGGTGGTGTATGCATAACTGCCCAAATCACCAACTGCCCATATGGTACACATACAATCTCATACAGACTACATACCTGGAGGTGTTTCAGGAGGTTGGAGGTGGTCTTGCTGGTTGCTGATATATAGATAGCACAGTGCTTGCAGTTGGCTTTAAAGACTTTGTCAGTGCATTCTGGCATCTCAAAATGAGTATACGCAGCGGATGACTTGGCAGGCGATGCCATACTTTTACTAAATACTTGTGTCTTAAGAGATAGCTTTATTAGACAGATAGCAGATCACAATATGTCGCATAGACAGTTGGAATTGAAATAAACTCCACTTCTTAGGTCTGAAGCATTTATAGTGAAACATCAATTTGCCCTATTAAACTGCTGGTTTAGTGGTCCTAGCTCCAGTCCCAGGTACTGAGCATACAATGACTGAGCCATTGGTGAAACAATGTGAAAAGATCAGTGGGATCATAGGATTATAAATCCATGGCTTCAGATAAAACTGCTCAATGAAAGAATGTAGGAGTAGCAGGGCAATTACCCCACTGTGTTGTGTTGGGGTGACAGGCACCCTATGGCCTACACACACGCACGCACGCACGTACGCACGCATGTGCGCGCACACACACACGCGCACACACACGCACACACACGCACACACACGCACACACACACACGCACACACACACACACACACACGCACACACGCACGCACGCACACACGCACATACACACACAAACACACATAAGCAAGCACGCCAATTACAATTGTGTATTTAGAGCAGCAGGGTAGGGGACAAACACGGTTTCAGAACGAAATACAAATATGTTGCATTTTTAAATTTCAAATACCCTCTAAAATGTCAAATACAAATACACATGATGAAATACATTGCACTAATCAAATTTCAAAAAACAGAGGGTCAGATTCAAATATGCTATATATATCAGATAGATCAAACACAGAATACAATGGTGAACTGAGACAGGTTTACCCTTAGACAGAGTAGACAGGGATTTAGCAGCTGACCAGCCAGTCAGGAGGGAGTAGCCATGACCAGTCATTCACACCATACTAACAGTGCAAACAGTACAGGTGGCATGGCTTCTAAAATTACAAAGCAAGGTGGTAGAGGAGGCTTATTTACTGCAGTGCTTCCCAGAGCCTGTCAGTATAATAACTTTGTACTACAACAGTACAGGTGGCATGGCTTCTAAAATTACAAAGCAAGGTGGTAGAGGAGGCTTATTTACTGGAGTGCTTCCCAGAACCTGTCACTATAATAACTTTGTACTACAACAGTACAGGTGGCATGGCTTCTAAAATTACAAAGCAAGGTGGTAGAGGAGACTTATTTACTGCAGTGCTTCCCAGAGCCTGTCAGCTAGTATAATAACTTTGTACTACAACAGTACAGTACAGCTTCTCTGGGGAGAGAAGGTATTAACTAGGGAAATCTAACTTAATTTTTATGCAACTGAAATGCTCAATTGTAATAGAAGGGTAATAGCTCAATTACTATTGCATTCATTAGATTACTTCTGGTATATAGCCATTTCTATCTGTCTAATCTATCTACTTGCATTGTAAGTATGAAAAAAAATTGTAATCATGATAAGTAATCATGATTACGATTACTTTGGCAATGTAATCGAGTACGATTATGATTATTTGGCTTTTGTGACCAATGTAATCGAGTACGAGTACTCAAAAAGTAGCCCATGATTACCACGAGTACGATTACCCCGAGTACAATTACCACGAGTACGATTACCCTGAGTACGATTATCCCGAGTACGATTACCCCATCTCTGGCTCCAAGGTAGGGTTAGTGGTGGACTTCCTCTCACAAATCAATAACTCTCACAAAATAATAATTAATCATTTTTGTAGCATATTGTAGTGATTTCAAACTAAAACCACTTTTACACACGTTGCTACAGGTTTCAATGCGATTATATTATTTTATATATACCTCAAAGTGTGTAAACCTATGTTTACTCAGGAAATCAATAGAATTACTATAAAATAACTATAAGGTATTTTAACAACTTTATAATACACTTCATTGAATCAGTGTGGGTTTATTTAAACATATATGTTAATAATTGTTATTTGTTAATTAATGCATTTAAGTTAATTAATCAATTAATATTTCCAGAATGTAGTTTAATTAACTTTACTACAAACAAATTGTAATTTAATTGACTAATTCCCATTTAACTCTCAATTAAATGTTAATTTAAAATTGACAGGCATAAATAAAATAAATAGACAGGCATCCAGCCTGCCAGCTGGACAGGCAGGCAGACAGACATACATAAATAGACAGGCATCCAGCCTGCCAACCAGTCAGCTAGACAGGTGGACAGACATACATGCATAAATAGCTAGTCAGCCAGTTGGACAGGTGGACAGACATATATTCATAAATAGACAGGCAGCCAGCCAGCCAACCAGTCAGCTAGACAGGTGGACAGACATACATGCATAAATAGCTAGGCAGCCAGATGGACAGGTGGACAGACATATATTCATAAATTGACAGGCAGCCAGTCTGCCAGCCAGCCAGCTGGACAGGTGGACAGACACATATTCATAAATAGACAGGCAGCCAGCTGGACAGGTGGACATACATATATTCATAAATTGACAGGCAGCCAATCTGCCAGCCAACCAGCTGGACAGGTGGACAGACATATAGTCATATATAGACAGGCAGCCAGTCTGCCAGCCAGTCAGCTGGACAGGTGGACAGACATATATTCATAAATTGACAGGCAGCCAGTCTGCCAGCTAGCCAGCTGGACAGGTGGACAGACATATAGTCATAAATAGACAGGCAGCCAGTCTGCCTGCCAGTCAGTTGGACAGGTGGATCATAAATTGACAGGCAGCCAGTCTGCCAGGCAGCCAGCTGGACAGGTGGACAGACATATAGTCATAAATAGACAGGCAGCCAGCCTGCCTGCCAGTCAGCTGGACATGTGGATCATAAATTGACAGCCAGTCTGCCAGGCAGCCAGCTGGACAGGTGGACAGACATATAGTCATAAATAGACAGGCAGCCAGCCTGCCTGCCAGTCAGCTGGACAGGTGGACAGACATATATTCATAAATTGACAGGCAGCCAGTCTGCTAGCCAGCCAGCTGGACAGGCGGACAGACAGACATACATAAATAGACAGGCAGCCAGCTGGATGCCTGTCTATTTAACTTCTCAAGGGGTCGTGATTGTAAAATATTAGAGTACAAGTAAATGTTATTTAAATGCTAAACAAATTATTTTAAAGTAGTTAAGATATACTTAAATACATATTACAATTTAGAAATTAGAATTGCATAAATAACATTTGTAAAACATATAGCATCAATAAATAAAATAAAAAACGCTGTGTTAGAATGTTCATTACGTTGTTTGTCCATGTTGTCTAATTAAACACGTTCTGCAAATATGCTCTCTTAAACGCACTTAGAGAGCTGCATTTTCTTATTTCTGGATTTAAAGTATTCCATATTTGTGCGCCATTAACAGCTATAGAGTTCTTGAAGATGTTTGTTCGTGCTCTTAGAACATACAAATCCTCTCTTGTATTTGACCGTGTTGTTCTTGTCGAAACGTTCGAGACAGATTTGAATATTGCACACATGTAGTCAGGAGCCAGTCCCTTTACTGCCTTGAACACCAATTGAGATTGTCTGTATTTCACGCGCTCTGGTAGTGGCAGCCAGTTTAGTTGTTTCAATAGTGGAGCACTTGGAGCTCTGTATTCAGAGTCTGTTATGATTCTGGCAGCACGTCTTTGTAGTTTGTAGATGCGTTCTGATGAATTTGCATTGCCCCAGAGTGTGCTGCAATAGTCCATGTGTGGTAGAACGTAGCTGTTGTAAAACGTCTTCCGTGCTCTTGGTATGAAAGGTATTTCTTTATTCTGCAGAGAAGTGCGATTACTTTGCATTTGAAGAGGTCGATTTCCATACCCCATTTTTGACAGGGAGCTTGAAGCTCTTCCTCTGCACGCTGTAGTATCTTGAACATGGAAGACATTAGAGTTGTGTCGTCAGCATAACTGATGACTGTCTGATGTCAAAACTAAGGTATGCAGGGCCTCACTCAGGATTACATTTTTGCCAGTTCAATTTTTTTCGACATGCTATGAAGCACGGTCGGGCATGCGATCGGATGTGCGATCGAACGTATTGCATATTGAATTATGATTCCTAATTTGTATGTATATGTTTTGTTCAAAGCATGTGATTCACATTTTAATGCCACTTACAACATAGCACATATAAGTTGTTTCATTAGGGCACATTTAATTGCCACAATTTGCTAAATATTTGTAACAAAACTATAACAAATTAGCAAACATACTTAATGTGGAATCCCAATTTTTATATACAATTAAAATTGTATACAAGGTATAATGGACTATAGAAGGTAATATCTGGAATTATAAAGCATTCGATTTTTTGTTGTAGAAGTACCATATCATAATATCAAAAATACTACAGTTCGATTTTGTTTAATTTCCAAAACAAAATATTACATTGACAATTTTTTTTAATAAGTCGCCATGCAATGGTTATAATAAGTTACAGTTATTAATTAAGACATTGTGTATTCATGTTGCTGTGAATATTTCAATTGTTAAACTATAAATCAGTCAAAACATTAATTAAATTAATTAGCAAGCGCTCCATGCCTTAGACTACCCGTTGGATAATGCCTTAGACCACCCGTTGGATAATGCCTTAGACCACCAGTTGGATAATGCCTTAGACCACCCGTTGGATAATGCCTTAGATCACCCGTTCTCAGGCATGGACCTTCGCTAAGACGCGCCATGACAACGCGCTAAAAGTAGCACAGACGTAACTAAATCTAGCACAATCACCACACGTGCAGTCTGCAGGCTCCACTGCAGGCTGATTATTGCAATCCTGTTCAAAACTGATGCGACCTCGTCGAACAAAATCTAGTTTCAGCACTTTAAATCAATTTTAATTGTGAAAAACTGACAAATGGCATCGGTGATGTACGAAGTTGCATATCGGTGATAATATATACAGTTGTAGGTAAATATGATTACAAGTGTGGGTTTTCGATTTGCCGCGACCTGTGTTTGCGAAAACCGTACTTTCACGACCCGCTGTCTGCATGAAATTCTTAGTGCGCATTTTCGCTAAATCACGGACGACAAGTTTGTCAAATAAAGGAATAATTCAAAAAATGTATACCGTCGTAAAGATTGTTATGTTGTCGTTCCAATGATATTACATATGTATCGTTTAACGCGGACTGAACGATGTAAGGGCTGCGTGACCGGTGGCATGTCATAGTTTAGCACCAGATCTGGCCAGATCCAACAGCCGCAGCGGCCGATGTGGTAATGCTAGTTAGTTATTGTGACAGTCACTGTTGTCTTGTTAGTGGTCGCCGGTGCCTTTGATGCGGTTACAATTAGGTCTAGGAAATAGTTTGGGAACGGAATGAGCGGGTTCTTCCCAGATACTAATAATTACAGCAATACACTCAATTGGTGCCTGCGTAACATCGTCCAATCAGTTCACTAAACTGTCCAATCGAGACAAATTGAACAGGATAGGTGATAACAGACAGTCCTGCCTCAGTTCTATTTCAACTTTGAACCATCTTGTCCAACTGACCATTGATGATAACAGCACATTCGGCATTTTCATACGTGGCCTCAATCAGTGATGTCATTTTGGGGTCGACCCCAATAGATCTCAAGGTCTTCCATAATGCATCCCTGCTATTGTGTGAAATGGGGCCTTGAAGTCCACACAATTGAAATGTAGTGGGATCTGGTGTTCATTTGCCTTTTCTGTGATCTGGTGAACAAGTAGGATAACAGACAGATGGTGTTCCCTGTTTCTTTGGTATCTAAATTGATTATTTGACAGGTGTGTATCAGTGATGTCTTCTATTCGTGTGAGTATCATCTTACAGAACATTTAACAGGAACAGACATTATAGTAATCGCTGTGTAGTTTGATACAACTTAACATGTATCATTTGTTGAGTACAGGGTTGATAATATTCCTGCACCACAACTGTCAATCCGTCATAACAACTTAACATGTATCCTTTGTTGAGTACAGGGTTGGTAATACTGTGTTTTGTGTGTGTTTGGTGTGTGGTTGTGTGTGTGTGTGAGTGTGTGTATGTGTGTGCGTGTGTATGGTGTGTGTGTGTGTGTGTGTGTGTGTGTGTGTGTGTGGGTGTGTGTGTGTGTGTGGGTGTATGTGTGTGCGTGTGTATGGTGTGTGTGTGTGTGTGTGTGTGTTTGTGTGTGTCTGTGTGCGTGTGCGTGTGTGTGTTTGGTGTGTGGTTGTGTGTGTGTGTGTGTGTGTGTGTGTGTGTGTGTATGGTGTGTGTGTGTGTGTGTGTGTGTGTGTGTATGTGTGTTTGTGTGTGTGTGTGTGTGTGTGTGTGTGTGTGTGTGTGTGTGTGTGTGTGTGTCTGTGTGCGTGTGCGTGTGTATGGTGTGTGTGTGTGTGTGTGTGTGTGTGTGTGTGTGTGTGTGTGTGTGTGTGTGTGTGTGTGTGTGTGTGTGTGTGTGTGTGTGTGTGTGTGTGTGTGTGTGTGTGTGTGTAAGAGAGAAACAATTCACGCATATCACACCAAAATGGTATTTTCAAGTTCACTTTTTCGGCGGACGGATCCTTAATGTGGTCTTACCCCAAATAGATGTCCGGCATGTTACAAATCTTCACGAAGGCTAGATGATATCAAGCTACACACAACTAGATTAACCACAAAGGGGAACATATGTTACCGTTTCATCTCCGTCACGTAAGTTACAAGTGGTTGTGTGTTTGTGTGTGTTTGTGTGTGTGTTTGTGTGTGTGTGTGTTTGTGTGTGTGAGTGTGTGTGTGTGTGTGTGTGTGTGTGTGTGTGTGTGTGTGTGTGTGTGTGTGTGTGTGTGTGTGTGTGTGTGTGTGTGTGTGTGTGTGTGTGTGTGTGTGTGTGTGTGTGTGTGTGTGTGTGTGTGTGTGTGTGTGTGTGTGTGTGTGTGTGTGTGTGTGTGTACTAATTTGGTCTACAATTTCCTTAAGCAGTTTTTTGTGGTATCCCGTCAACTCCAGGTGATTTGTTTTCTTTCATCATCTTAATTTTCCTTGATATCATTTCAGGAGTAACTAACAACTGCCCTAATTGATTTGATTCATCCCCCTCAAATGTATTAACTGGTAATGGTAGCGAACTGATATCTTCTGTGGTAAACACTGAGCTGAAATACTCGTTCAGGGCCTCTGCCGTTTGAAACCCATCAGATATTACGTTTCCAGCACTGTTTTCTAGTGGTCCCACCTTATCTCGAACCTTCTGTTTACTCCTTACATAAGCGTAGAAACTCTTGTTATCATTTGTTATATCATTCGCCAATTGTTGCTCAAAAGTTCATTTAGATTGTCTAATTTCGGTTGTAGCTAGGTTAAGGACCTCTTTGTAGTTGTTATAGTCTTGTATATTTCCAGTGTTTCTGTAAACTCTCCACTTAATTTGTTTGTAGGCAATCTTTCGTATAGCTTCTTTTGATAGGTGTTTCTTCCTAGATCGTTTCCCTTGCTTTTTCAGGGGGCAAATCTTTTAATAATGCCCTCATTCTCATATTTCAAAATGGTCCAACATTCTGTTGCTGTCTTGTCCTTCATTAAGTTAGTCCAATCTATGTGTGCTAAATATTTTCTTATCTGTTTATATTTGCCTTTCTTACAGTTTTTCCTCCATCAGTTTTTACCATTATTCCCTGATTGTACTTTTATACTAAAATGGATCTGGTTATGATCACTAGATCCCAAAGGTTCATGTATATTAACATTATCAACTAATTCGTTTTGAGAAGAGAACACCAAATGCAACACATTCCGACCTCTGGTTGGTTCCAAAACATGTTGGGTAAGAAAACAGTCCTGTATTAGAAGTAGAAACTGTTGGTCATCACCTCCAGAACTCTCTAGTGTTCCACAAAGACGCAGCAGCCTCTGCGAACGAGCTGTCCCCAAACAGGGGCGTGGCTTTCTTTTTGCAGACGAAGCAGAATCAATCTGGCAGCAGATTTGTGTATTCGTTGCAGACGTGCAATGTTAGCTACAGATATGCGTTTGTGCTTATCTGCCTAAATGTTCACAGGCAGCAGGCTTCATTTTATACTCTACGATGTTACTGTAGTTGGGTGTCTAAGGGAAAGAATCGCTATTTTCCGGATAAAAGTATGAAAATTGGACCATATATGTAACATTTCACGACGAATCCGATTAGAGGCGCTGCACGTCAGATTATGTGTCCTTGACTTTGAATTTCAAGGTCAAATGTTAATGATCAACATCAACTTTAGTTGTGGTCTTATTATTATTATTATGTGAACTTTCGTGTGGCAGACGTGATTTGATAAAAAAAGTAAAAATATGCATTAAAAAGTCAGTAGAAATTGCACTAAAATGTAACAAATATGTAAATAAATAAATAATTTAAAAGGTCAATTCCATGGATTTATATGATGCTTTCTTATTTTTAAATGTCCAGCCCCAACTCTCGCCACTGTTCACAGTCGAGTACTTGCAGAGCGTCGACGTCGGCACAGCAACGTAATGTACGACCTATGTGTCGAAGAGTCGTTCGTGGTCGAACCGTGTATGTCGTGACACCTGTTTACACGGCGAAATAGTTCTGGACTAGCCACGTCTATCTCGGGAAACGGTGGCCTCGCAGTGGTGGCAAATGCCTGTCTCACCACATGAACGTTAGACCAGTGAAGCTACATCACAGCCTGTCATGGCATGGAGCATCAGGATTCCCTTGGCCTTCCGCTCTCCAAGGTTGTTACAAACGGTGTTGACCTGTACGATACTAAAGCTTTGCCCTATTCCGAATGCCACCGATAATTGGACGTTCCCGACAATCGCTTTCAAACGCCTCCTCGTGGGAACATAATTCATCCATGACTGTTCATGAGCACGTGTACTATCACGGAATCCACTGTCACCATTTGTCACGCACACCATCTTGTTTCCTGGCCAATGCTCCATCTGTTTGCTTCTTCAGTAATCTTGAATAGGTCTAACTCCGTGTTTTTCCATACATATATAGAATACCCTGGATAAGCCGCTCGCTGACATCGATGCTACATGTTTTACTGCGCTTGTTTTTTGTTTCTCCGTGGGGCATCGAATATTTCCGGTTAGACGTGGATACCCGTAAACAATACCACGTAGAAGAATAATGGTCAACTATTTCACAGTTATCGTGAAATGTGAAGAACGTTATTCCGATACATGTTTTACCAATGTCTGGAGGACAGTCAGAACTACGGGCAATTTCATTGGAAAATTCCTGCCCAAGCCTTGTTTGAAAGAAAAAACAGTTGCATATATAAAATATATGATATGTTCATTACACTAGATACATATAATTTATAGCCTTGCATAGCGTAGATTTACATAAAATAATACATGTTTTACCAATGTCTGGAGGACAGTCAGAACTACGGGCAATTTCATTGGAAAATCCCTGCCCAAGCCTTGTTTGAAAGAAAAAACAGTTGCATATATAAAATATATGATATGTTCATTACACTAGATACATATATTTTATAGTCTTGCATAGCGTAGATTTACATAAAATAATACATGTTTTACCAATGTCTGGAGGACAGTCAGAACTACAGGCAATTTCAGTGGAAAATCCCTGCCCAAGCCTTGTTTGAAAGAAAAAACAGTTGCATGTATAAAATATATTATATGTTCATTACACTAGATACATATATTTTATAGCCTTGCATAGCGTAGATTTACATTAAATAATACATGTTTATTTAGCAATGCTATAACCAGTATTTGTCATGTATCCTGTGCCACGGATAAATTAAAGTGGATGTGCCATTGTATCAGATAAAATATATCAGTTTTATTATATCTTTCCTGAGTATTTCTGTGGGACGTGCTTCATGAAATACTAGTCCTAAATATACAACGCAATCATTATATTTATCACCAGTATATTCACATGTGCCTACATACATATACCGCTTTAGCATGGCAATCCACAAAATGTAGAATTTCTGCAAAACATTATTGTTGCAAAGACTCATCTTAGCCAGGGTTATGAGCAACTATCCGTGTTACTGTGGTTAGTACTTGTTCCTACATAAGGTCATACTGGTATAGGGCGATTCCACGGAAAGTGTTACTGTGGTCAGTACTTGTTCCTACATAAGGTCATGCTGGTATAGGGTGATTCCACGGAAAGTGTTACTGTGGTTAGTACTTGTTCCTACATAAGGTCATGCTGGTATAGGGCGATTCCACGAAAAGTGTTACTGTGGTTAGTACTTTTTTCTACATAAGGTCATGCTGGTATAGGGCGATTCCACGGAAAGAGTTACTGTGGTTAGTACATGTTCCTACATAAGGTCATGCTGGTATAGGGCTATTCCACGGAAAGTGTTACTGTGGTTAGTACTTGTTCCTACTTAAGGTCATGCTTGTATAGGGCGATTCCACAGAAAGTGTTAATGTGGTTAGTACTTGTTCCTACTTAAGGTCATGCTGGTATAGGGCAATTCCATGGAAAGTGTTATTGAGGTTAGTACTTGTTCCTACTTAAGGTCATGCTGGAATAGTGCGATTCCACGGAAAGTGTTACTGTGGTTAGTACATGTTCCTACACAAGGTCATGCTGGTATAGGGTGATTCCACGGAAAGTCTTACTGTGGTTAGTACTTGTTCCTACATAAGGTCATGCTGGTATAGGGCGATTCCATGGAAAGTGTTATTGAGGTTAGTACTTGTTCCTACATAAGGTCATGCTGGTATAGGGCGATTCCACGGAAAGTGTTACTGTGGTTAGTACATGTTCCTACATAAGGTCATGCTGGTACAGGGTGATTCCACGGAAAGTGTTACTGTGGTTAGTACTTGTTCCTACATAAGGTCATGCTGGTACAGGGTGATTCCACGGAAAGTGTTACTGTGGTTAGTACTTGTTCCTACATAAGGTCATGCTGGTATAGGGCGATTCCATGGAAAGTGTTATTGAGGTTAGTACTTGTTCCTACATAAGGTCATGCTGGTATAGGGCGATTCCACGGAAAGTGTTACTGTGGTTAGTACATGTTCCTACATAAGGTCATGCTGGTATAGGGTGATTCCACGGAAAGTGTTACTGTGGTTAGTACTTGTTCCTACATAAGGTCATGCTGGTATAGGGCGATTCCACGGAAAGTGTTACTGTGGTTAGTACTTGTTCCTACATGAGTTCATGCTGGTATAGGGCGATTCTACGGAACGAGTTACTGTGGTTAGTACTTGTTCCTACATAAGGTCATACTGGTATAGGGCGATTCCACGGAAAGTGTTACTGTGGTTAGTACTTGTTCCTACATCAGGTCATGCTGGTATAGGGCGAATCCACGGAAAGTGTTACTGTGGTTAGTACATGTTCCTACATAAGGTCATGCTGGTATAGGGCGATTCCACGGAAAGTGTTACTGTGGTTAGTACTTGTTCCTACTTAAGGTCATGCTGGTATAGGGCGATTCCACAGAAAGTTTTACTGTGGTTAGTATTTGTTCCTACTTAAGGTCATGCTGGTATAGGGCGATTCCATGGAAAGTGTTACTGTGGTTAATACATCTTCCTACTTAAGGTCAAGCTGGTATAGGGCGATTCCACGGAAAGTGTTATTGAGGTTAGTACTTGTTCCTACTTAAGGTCATGCTGGTATAGGGCGATTACATGGAAAGTGTTACTGTGGTTAGTACTTGTTCCTACATAAGGTCATGCTGGTATAGGGCGATTCCACGGAAAGTGTTACTGTGGTTAGTACTTGTTCCTACATAAGGTCATGCTGGTATAGTGCAATTCCATGGAAAGTGTTACTGAGATTAGTACTTGTTCCAACACAAGGTCATGCTGGTATAGGGCGATTCCACGGAAAGTGATACTGTTGTTAGTACTTTTTCCAACATAAGATCATGCCGGCTTAGGGCGATTCCACGGAAAGTGTTATTGTGGTTAGTACTTGTTCCTACATAAGGTCATACTGGTATAGGGCGATTCCACGGAAAGTGTTGCTGTGGTTAGTACTTGTTCCTACATAAGGTCATGCTGGTATAGGGCGATTCCACGGAAAGTGTTACTGTGGTTAGTACTTGTTCCTACATAAGGTCATGCTGGTATAGGGCGATTCCATGGAAAGTGTTACTGTGGTTAATACATCTTCCTACTTAAGGTCAAGCTGGTATAGGGCGATTCCACGGAAAGTGTTATTGAGGTTAGTACTTGTTCCTACTTAAGGTCATGCTGGTATAGGGCGATTACATGGAAAGTGTTACTGTGGTTAGTACTTGTTCCTACATAAGGTCATGCTGGTATAGGGCGATTCCACGGAAAGTGTTACTGTGGTTAGTACTTGTTCCTACATAAGGTCATGCTGTTATAGTGCAATTCCATGGAAAGTGTTACTGAGATTAGTACTTTTTCCAACACAAGGTCATGCTGGTATAGGGCGATTCCACGGAAAGTGATACTGTTGTTAGTACTTGTTCCAACATAAGGTCATGCCGGCTTAGGGCGATTCCACGGAAAGTGTTATTGTGGTTAGTACTTGTTCCTACATAAGGTCATACTGGTATAGGGCGATTCCACGGAAAGTGTTGCTGTGGTTAGTACTTGTTCCTACATAAGGTCATGCTGGTATAGGGCGATTCCACGGAAAGTGTTACTGTGGTTAGTACTTGTTCCTACATAAGGTCATGCTGGTATAGGGCGATTCCACGGAAAGTGTTACTGTGGTTAGTACTTGTTCCTACATAAGGTCATGCTGGTATAGGGCGATTCCACGGAAAGTGTTACTGTGGTTAGTACTTGTTCCTTCATAAGGTCATGCTGGTATAAAGCGATTCCACAAAAAGTGAGTCTGAAAGGTGATTTTCTATAATTTTCTAGGGTAGAAAAATCTTGACCCATTTACTACTTCTACATCTCCTTACTATGAAACAAGTAAAAATATTATTTTATAAAAACAAATTATGTAAAATAATTGCCGTTTTGCTTACAGTACATATTTTTTTCTATGTAATTTATTACAATACTCATTTAAACAATTGAAATAACACTACATTGTATTGTACATTTAAATAAAAGTTAAGTATGTGTACATAAATGTCACTAGGTTACACTGAAATGAAATTTAGACCACAACAATATTTTAGTTAAAAGTTATCTATAAATAAAAAATTCAACTTTTCATGTCACACATAACACAAATTTACAAAAAAACTTTACTTTTTTCCCAAAATAATGTTTGTTTAATTTCCAGTTGGTTTATAAATCAACATATGAATACTTATATAATACCAAAATATAAAAGACATACACACATGTTTAACTATATAAATTTGGAATATATGTGTGTCACACACGTAACGCTGTGTCACATTGAATACCTATGTTCATTGTGACACAATATATTTTACAAACTTTAAAATTAATAACTATAATTTATTTGCTAATATGTTACAATGGGTCAACACCACATCAGTTCACTTATAGTTGACAGTACTTAACACCAGGTTTCTTGGGTTCGTCCTAAAATAAGTCACTATTCCTCTAGTCACATAAATATGTCACATGATTTATTGTTTTATTACAATTAGCATCAAATTTATCGTAACTCATTACAATACATAAAAATACAAATAAAATTAAGACATTAACGAGAACAACAAGGGAAGAACATTATATAATGTTATACTCCCTATTGTATATTCCAAAGTAAATATCATTATATTGAACACAAAAACAGCGTGATTGAAATATATGATATATACTAACATCATTGTGTAAAATGAATAGCTTAAGTATACATTTGTAATTAATTACTGAATAAGTCGTAAACTTAAGTATTGTGCTGAAATAATTCCAACTGATAAGACCCTTATTTCTTATTGAACGAAGTCTTATTTCTAAAGTTGCCACGGATACGTGCATTTGTGCAGATTGTCTTGTATCATAACTAAGAACATATTGATTAAGTCTAAATTGAGGCATATTGTTTATCGCTGTGCATGGTTTATGCCAGAACAACAACAACAACACCACCACCACCAACAACAACAACAACACCAACAACAACAACACCACCAACAACAACAACAACAACAACACCACCACCAACAACAACAACAACAACAACAGCCACCACAACAACAACAGCACCAACACCAACACCAACAACAACACCACCACCACCAACAACAACAACAACAACAACAACAACAACAACAACAACAACAACAACAACAACAACAACAACAACAACAACATCACAAACAACACCACCAACAACACCACCACCACCAACAACAACACCAACACCACCAACAACAACAACACCACCAACAACAACACCAACAACAACAACACCACCACCAACAACAACAACAACAACAACAACAACAACAACACCACTAACAACAACACCACCACCAACAACAACACCACCAACAACAACAACAACACCACTAACAACAACAACACCACCACCACCAACAACAACACAAGTCACTGCAAGGTCAGGAGGCCGCCTAAGGGCATTCCTTTGTATAGAGTGTGGCTAACCAATCACAACATTGGCACCCTCTCCACCCACTGAAACTCACCCTCTACCTCTGCAGGGGGTAGCTGCCCACAATCATAAGATAGATACCCTGTGGCATGAGAAGTAAAACTATTCAATCATCTACATTTGCCCAGTGTTATAGGAAAAACAACTTCCCTGCTGGATGCCATCTTTGTCTGCAGCACGAACATGGAAGCAAGTGACCCAACAACCAGCCCCATTTCTCCACCTTTGTGAATTATAGGAGGGTTAGTATCTCTAAGGGGTTGGCTTGACACCCAGATGGGTTCCGAGCCAGGATTCTGGTCATGTGGCCGCAGTCACATGACCATTGATCAAGTAACTGGCCCAGGATTACGTATGTGAAATATCCTCGGATTGACACCAAAAGGGATGCAGAACCAGGATTCTAGTCATGTACGTGGCCGCAGTCACATGATCAAGTAACTGACCCAGGATCACGTCCGATCATGTGAAATATCTTGGTCTTGCATCCTGTTCTCAAGCTGGCCCCAAAGAGATCTGGCCGGACTGTCCCATTTTACCATAATAAATTTGATGCATTTATCAAATGAGTGGTTGTGTTGTTCTGTCATAAACATATTTTCAAAGAGTATACATAAACATTTGTATTGAATACAATTGTCTGAAAGTTACGATATCTAGTAATTTAAAGATAGGTTTTGTATGAGCTAATCTATTGGCTAAGACAAGCATTCTCACTGCTTTCTTTTGAATCTTAGTACTACTTGACCAATATGAGTCAAATGCACCTCCCCATACTTCAATACAATAGGTCAAGTGAGGGAATGAAAATGAGTAACATGAAGTGACCTAATCATGATCTAGTTAATAATATGTTGGCTTTGTTGAGAATGCCAACACCTTTAGAATGTTTACATTTAACTTGGTTAATGTGTTCAGCCCAGTTGAGTTTTGCTATCATTAACCACACCAAGAAATGTTGTAGAAGATACTTGTTTAATAGTATTATCATTAATTTTAATACCATGTATTGGGTCTTATCACTGTTTAAAGTTAGTTTGTTGGCATTTAGCCAAACTTTAATTTTGTTTAACTACAAATTCATTTTGTTACTTATATCATCCAAATGATCACCATTTTTAAACAGACTAGTGTCATCAGCAAATAATATAGAAAAAAGAATATCTGAGACATGAGCAAAATCATTGATATATAATAGAAAAAGCAAAGGCCCCAGGATGGAACCTTGCGGTACACTACAAGTAATAGTTTGTTTCGTGGAGTTATTCTTATTGTAATACACATATTGACTTCTATTAAATAAATAACTTTTAATAGAATCATTGGCTAAGCCACGAATACCATAACATTGGAGTTTTTGACACAGTATGTCATGATCAACTGTATCGAATGCTTTAGATAAATGTAAGGACACCCCTAGCACAAATTGTTTTTTTTGTAAACAGTGTTCTACACCTTAGCTGAAAATTTGATGGTCAATCGGTAAGTGTTAAACTAGTTGATGCCGAGTCTGTCCTGCATATTAATTTGTGGTATTCAGATTAATGAACCAGCGAATATAAAATGTCATCATAGGCAACAGTTTATTGTTGACAGAAACAAATGAGTCACTGTCTGAGTCCAACTCGGATTTGAAGTTGGGCATCCTCGCACTGAATGTGGGTTTGAAGTCAGCCATGTCGGGTGAATGCAGCTGGATAGTGATGATAGCTGACATTGTGCATGGTTTCAGGCAGTTTCGAAAGTCGGTCTTGAACTCTACACTCGTTTCACTGCTGAAGCGTCTTTCACATTCAGCAGATCTCGCTGAAAGTGCCAGCACTACGAAACTAAACTCAATCAGTCTATCAGCATTGGTCAGCTCAACATTTTATTGTTTTTACAACTTGTTTTTGTACCACGCTTACGTTAAATTTCCCAGAAGTACAAAATGTCACCTTTATTGACACTTGTCTAGAATTCGGGCCCACCTCGACTTCGTCATCACAATAACGTTTTTGCCTATTTTTATACCTCGTGTGTTATTGCCATAATTCAACATCATCCCATATTTACATTACAAAACTATCGCATCTTAGCGCACTTTTGAGGTCCAGTTTGCAACAACAACAAACGCTGCTATATCGCTCACTGCGTTAACGTGCGGCTGCAACGGCGCAGACTGACGCAAACCGTGTCGCTCTTTGGGCCTCACGAGTGTGCTAAGGCGCACTATATTCGTAATATAAATATGCCTGGGATGATGTGGAATGATAGAACTAAATCACTGAGGTATCAAATTTAGGCAAACGTGTAGCTATAATGACGAAATCGAGGTTGGCTCGGATACTAGACAAGTGCTTCATTATTTTCTTTAAAAAAATCTGCCGGACTTGCGGGCCGGTACTTTTTTCAAAGTTACTTGCCCGACAAAATACTTGACGGTCTCGAGTGTCCGAGTCGACAGTAATTTCGAACAGTATATGTAAGGCTTCTGATATTTTGTCTCTAACTGTTATAAGTGCCATGTTATTACAGTGATTTTTTTGGAAAACCAAACTGATATTTATACAGAATATTATACTTATTAATAAAATTTAACAACCTGTTATACCTTATTCTTTCCAATATTTTAGAAAAAGTAGGTAATATTGAAATTGGTCGGTAGTTAATAAATAAGTTTTT
The DNA here is from genome assembly GCA_963995525.1 of Escarpia spicata. Taxonomy (NCBI): domain Eukaryota; kingdom Metazoa; phylum Annelida; class Polychaeta; order Sabellida; family Siboglinidae; genus Escarpia; species Escarpia spicata. The sequence goes on along the minus strand of OZ023207.1, from coordinate 28,255,858 downwards.
TCTTTAACTTTGTAAATATGTATTTTCTTTGATATTTTTAATTAATCTGGGAATATTCCAGTATTTATAGATCAGTTATATAAGTGTGTTAATGGGTTTAATAAAACTTTTATGTTTGTGTTATTACTTTACAGGAAATGTCATCCCATCCAGGACATGATGCTTTAAGAGAGCTTAGTATTACTGATACCTCATTTTCAGTTAACAGTTCAAGATATATAGTTTCATATTACTGTTTTTTAGGTATGACATAGGATATGATCTGTTTGGTTTTGTGGAACCAACACCGAATTATTAAAACTTTCACTTATTTGTTTTTTGTTTGATGTTTCAACTTTGTTAATAATGAATTTTGTTTGTGTTATGGTTTCTTATTTATTATTTATTTTAATAGGAACCAATACTTTTTGAGATTATGTTTATTTTCTTCAAAGAGAGTTGCATAATGTTCACGTTCAAATTTCCGTAGTAAGTCTTTCAATTGACTTTTGTAAACCTTATAATTAGTTTCATTATATCTTGTATTTTGTCATATATATTTAATATATAGTCTATTCTTCTCTTTTATTGAGTTTTTGTAAACCAGTAGTTAGCCATGGTTTCTTATTCTTGTAATTAAGCTTGATTGTTTTAAATGAAAAGCAATCATTATATTCTCAAAGTAGTAGTTTATAGAATACCGAGTAGGCTGTTTGACAATTATTTATGGGTGTTCTAATTTCCCAATCAAGGTTCTGCATGTTATTATAAAATTTGTCCACGTTTGCCATCAAAAAGTAGCCTACCTAAATATGTTGTGCTGTTATAGCATGAATTAAGCATGTCATATTGTTATGTATACTCACTTAACTGTGCATTACTAGGTCAATTTCAGCAAGCCAACTTCACAAACGTCACACACGTAACAAAAGAAACGTTACACATATTTATATTTTAATGCAAGTCACAGTCAAACGTGCATACATAGTTTTCCTATGCCAATTTTCGGATAATGTCACTTATTAGCATATTTCTAAAACTTCACAGATTTTGGACAATAACTGATGTGCCCAACTGAATTTAATGATTTGAACGTCACACACGTAACGCTTTGGTGGGAATATTGGCGGATTGAGATCGTGAGAAATGTTGGTGCAGAAAAGGTGAAAAACAAGTGGAGATATTGATCGATAAGTATTATTCTTACCTTAATAGTATTCGTAAAGTAGCACTAGACATATACAGTTCTGCTTAAAGTGAGTTAGTTAAAGTATTTTAGAACACTTTAGTTTAGTGAGTGATAATAGGATAACTTAGCCTTCGATAAGTTTGTAAACAAGATTTAACAAACCTGATTATGTGTATGTATATATATGTATGAATATATAGGCGATAAAGTAACAAACATCAAATGGATCAAGTCAGCTTGAAGGCGCACTCTCGGTATACACCAGCATTGTACAATATACCGGGAGTGCGCCTTCAAGCTGACTTGATCCCATCAAACTACTTACATAAGATAATAACTATGTAAGCCAGTACATGCTAGAAACATTGATTAGGTAGCACAGGAAACAGTCTTTATAAAGACTAAGATAGTTAAGTTCTTAAATAAATTATGATATGGCACATTGCAAGCAGCAAGTCAAGGCGAAGCGATACTTGGTGTGCGATCACTGCCACAGCTGGGTGGATTTTTCCTTGTCCTTTGGATGGAGGAGGGATTCACCTTTCAGTGCATGGGGTGTTGGAAGGTGGAGTGTCTGCAGAAGGAGATAATTAGGTTGACAGATATTGTGAAGGGGATGGATATGAGAATTAGCAAGGGGACTGAGAGGAGGGAAGGTTATTGGAGGGGAAGAAATTGGAGAATCGACAACAGAAAACGTGACAGATGTGAAGGTGACAGGGGAGAAAGTAACCGTAGAGAAGGAGGGAGGGGAAATGGGACGGGATAAGAGGGAAGAAAATGTGATGGGAGGAAAGATGAAGGGACAAAAGGAAGTGAGAGTAAATGTGATAGAAGAGAAGTGTATAAAAGGGACGACGACAGGAGGAAAGGTGACAAGAGAAAAAGTGACAGGAAAAAATGGAACGGAAGAGAATGTGACATGAGAGAAGATGGCAGGGGGAAAAGACTACCAGACAGATGCAAAACGGAGAAGGAGCTACTCTGAGGCTTGATTGAGGGGGCAAGGGTGTTCATGGGCGACTTTATTCTGAGAAAGACAGATAAGACACTAAGGGAGGGAGGACGTCGTTGTTTGTCTACCAGGGGCTAGGATAGTGCATGTGACTGAAAGGGTAGAGAAGGTATTTGGGCATGGCAAGGGAGGGTCTATTCTAGTACATGTACAGGTGTAGGGACAAATAATGCAGACAGGGAGGGAACAACTGGGATAGTACAGAAGTATAGACAGTTAATGAAGAAGCTAAAGAAGACAAGAGTTGAACAGAGTAATGTCTCAGGAATTTAGCCAGTAATGGGAGAAAGGGGGCAACGTATAGAAACTGCAAGAGAATGGCAATCAACGCATTAGTTGAGCAGATGTGTGAAGAAGAGGGGGTGGGATTACAAGATTTATGGGGGTACTTTGTTGGGAGGGAAGATGTGTACATGAGCGATGGCCTCCATCTGAGTGGAAAAAGGGCAGCAGTTTTCACAGAGAACCTGCTACGATATGTTGACAGTGGGACAGGTTGCACCTATTTATTCGCAGGGTGGACTCACAGAGAAGCCTGAAATTGGAGGCATATATAAAGACAGCACAAATAAATCAGCAAAGGACAGTCTGCAAAACTATTCAGAAACCAGATATAAATGTGTTTCTTTAAATGCAATGAGTACAGTAAAAAAAGAAATGTGCTTAACATTATGGTAGAAGATATTAACCCTCACATAATAGGTCTAACCGAATCATGGGCCACCACAAATATATCAGATGCCGAGTTGGGACTGACAGGCTATGTAATGTTTAGGAAAGATATCAGATGCCGAGTTGGGACTGACAGGCTATGTAATGTTTAGGAAAGATAGAATAGGAAGAAGGAGGGCTGGAGTTACTTTATATGTTAAATAATCTAGCCAGGTTTATGAAATAAAATTAGAAAGAGAAGCAGATTGCGAAGAAGCTGTTTGGTGTAACAGTTACAGGAAACTCAATCTTAATGGTGGGGTTTGTTTATCGAAGTCCAAACATAAGCATAGAAGAGAATGAAAAAGTACAAAATGCAATAAGGAAAGTTAGCAAACGGGACTGTTTGATTATGGGGGTTTTAACCATGAGCATATACAATGGAAAAATTATGGGAAGTGAGGACCACAAGTTTTTAGTTTTAGTATCTTCCTTTCTTGACATGTGCTAGAACCAACCAGGGGTGAGAATGTGTTAGACATAGTTTTGTCCTTACAGAATGAATTAGTTGACAATGTCAAGATATGTGAGCCACTGGGGAGTAGTGATCACAACCAGATACATTTTACCATCAAAGTAAAATCAGAAAGGAATAGTAAAAAGCAGTACAAGAGATATTTGCACAAAGGAAGATATGCAGTGAAAGAGCTTAAATGCAATCACGTAAGGTTGTGTGGGATTATGATACAAATTAACAACTGTGAAATCATGTGCCTCGATGTGTACATGATGGGGGACGGCTGGTCGGAAGACGATAAGTTTGCTGAATATATGGATGTGCTAGGTGAAATACAGCAGTTAATACACACTTACAACCCCGCTCACGTTATATACGGGGGTGACATGAATACAGATTTGACTAGGAAGACGCCTCATGCACATGCATTAAGGAATTTTATATTGGATTTTGATCTTACGGTATGTATAGATGCCCCTGATACACAAGTGCCATATACTTATTTAAGTCCAAACGGTTTTACCTCCAGAATTTATCATTTTTTAACCACGACCAATTTAGGACAGAATGTGCTCGAATGTTCTATTACAGACAACTTGTTGTTTTCTGACCATGTACCACTTAAAGTCAGGTTAGATATAAATGTAGACCACATATTCGAAAGGCACTATTGTCACAAACTAGCATGGCATAAAGCCAGTATGAAACTCATTAACCAATACAGTAGTGATCTTGAGTATAAAGTCTCCATGTTACAGTACGACAAACAAGCTTTGCTGTGAAGAAGGTAATGTGTAAACACATGAGAACGAATTATCTAGAGTATACAATGATATATTAAATGTGTGCATAGAATCATTGGAAAGTATACCTACCACCTGTCCTAAAAACAATCTTAATTCAACTGGTGGCGGAAGGAAACTTCCTGGGTGGTCAAAACAAGTTGAAACAGGAGGCTATTTTCTGGCATCGACAGTGGCGAGCAGTGGGAAAGCCTCATCAGGGTGACATTACAGAAATGAGATGTATAACTAGAGCTCGGTGTTATATGGCTCTTAGACATATTATGAGAGAGGATGACAGAATTCGTACAACTAAGAAGGACGAAGCCATTAGTGAAAATAGAAACCGGGACTTGTGGTCAGGTACGCCGGATAAAGGGCAGAAATAAATTCTTGCCTTCAAGTATTGATGTTGTGGTAGATAATGAAGAAATAGCACCATTTGTTTCCGATAAATATAATCACCTCTACAACAGTGTCATATGATGTTGATGACATGAGTGCTATAAATATAATCACCTCTACAACAATGTCATGTGATGTTGATGACATGAGTGCTATAAATATAATCACCTCTACAACAATGTCATATGATGTTGATGACATGAGTGCTATAAATATAATCACCTCTACAACAGTGTCATATGATGTTGATGACATGAGTGCTATAAATATAATCACCTCTACAACAGTGTCATATGATGTTGATGACATGAGTGCTATAAATATAATCACCCCTTTAACAGTGTCATGATGTTGATGACATGAGTGCTATAAATGTAATCACCTCTACAACAGTGTCATATGATGTTGATGACATGAGTGCTATAAATATAATCACCTCTACAACAGTGTCATGATGTTGATGACATGGGTGCTATAAATATAATCACCTCTACAACAGTGTCATATGATGTTGATGACATGAGTGCTATAAATATAATCACCCCTTTAACAGTGTCATGATGTTGATGACATGAGTGCTATAAATGTAATCACCTCTACAACAGTGTCATATGATGTTGATGACATGAGTGCTATAAATATAATCACCTCTACAACAGTGTCATGATGTTGATGACATGAGTGCTATAAATACGGAGGTAAACAAGCAGATTAAAGAAAATATTGCATATGATATATCAGTTGATGAGGTTATCGAAGGCGTCGAGCGACTGAAGCTGAGTAAGTCGGATGGTGAAGAGGGTCTCAATTCTGATCATATTATACATGGTCCGAAAATACTCATTGTGCTGTTAGCATTAGTTTTTAACAGTACGTTGATACATGGTTTTAGCCCCGACTCAATGTTAGTGGGGACTATGGTTCCTATACCAAAAGACAAGAGACAATTAGTAAGTACATCCGACACTTGTAGAGCTATTACTCTTGGCAGCATTGTTGCCAAACTGTTTGATGGAGTTGGACTATCTAAGTATTTGCAAATTTGGATTCAAACCAAATATGTCCACTACTCACTGCACATATGTTATGATGGAGACACATATGTTATGATGGAGACACATATGTTATGATGGAGACACATATGTTATGATGGACGCACATATGTTATGATGGACGCACATATGTTATGATGGACGCACATATGTTATGATGGAGACACATATGTTATGATTGACACACATATGTTATGATGGACACACATATGTTATGATTGACACACATATGTTATGATGGACACACATATGTTATGATGGAGACACATATGTTATGATGGAGACACATATGTTATGGTGGAGACACATATGTTATGATGGACACACATATGTTATGATGGACACACATATGTTATGATTGACACACATATGTTATGATGGACACACATATGTTATGATGGACACACATATGTTATGATGGACACACATATGTTATGATTGACACACATATGTTATGATGGACACACATATGTTATGATTGACACACATATGTTATGATGGACACACATATGTTATGATTGACACACATATGTTATGATGGACACACATATGTTATGATTGACACACATATGTTATGATGGACACACATATGTTATGATTGACACACATATGTTATGATGGACACACATATGTTATGATTGACACACATATGTTATGATGGACACACATATGTTATGATGGAGACACATATGTTATGATGGAGACACATATGTTATGGTGGAGACACATATGTTATGATGGACACACATATGATATGATGGACACACATATGTTATGATGGACACACATATGTTATGATGGACACACATATGTTATGATGGACACACATATGTTATGATGGACACACATATGTTATGATTAACACACATATGTTATGATGGACACACATATGTTATGATTGACACACATATGTTATGATGGACACACATATGTTATGATTGACACACATATGTTACGATGGACACACATATGTTATGATGGAGACACATATGTTATGATGGAGACACATATGTTATGGTGGAGACACATATGTTATGATGGACACACATATGTTATGATGGACACACATATGTTATGATTGACACACATATGTTATGATGGACACACATATGTTATGATGGACACACATATGTTATGATGGAGACACATATGTTATGATGGAGACACATATGTTATGGTGGAGACACATATGTTATGATGGACACACATATGTTATGATGGACACACATATGTTATGATGGACACACATATGTTATGATGGACACACATATGTTATGATGGACACACATATGTTATGATGGACACACATATGTTATGATTGACACACATATGTTATGATGGACACACATATGTTATGATTGACACACATATGTTATGATGGACACACATATGTTATGATTGACACACATATGTTATGATGGACACACATATGTTATGATGGAGACACATATGTTATGATGGAGACACATATGTTATGGTGGAGACACATATGTTATGATGGACACACATATGTTATGATGGACACACATATGTTATGATTGACACACATATGTTATGATGGACACACATATGTTATGATGGACACACATATGTTATGATGGACACACATATGTTATGATTGACACACATATGTTATGATGGACACACATATGTTATGATTGACACACATATGTTATGAAGGACACACATATGTTATGATTGACACACATATGTTATGATGGACACACATATGTTATGATTGACACACATATGTTATGATGGACACACATATGTTATGGTGGAGACACCATTGTTATGATGGACACATATATGTTATGATGGACACACATAAGTTATGATGGACACATATATGTTATGATTGACACACATATGTTATGATGGACACACATATGTTATGATTGACACACATATGTTATGATGGACACACATATGTTATGATGGAGACACATATGTTATGATGGAGACACATATGTTATGGTGGAGACACATATGTTATGAAGGACACACATATGTTATGATGGACACACATATGTTATGATTGACACACATATGTTATGATGGACACACATATGTTATGATTGGCACACATATGTTATGATGGACACACATATGTTATGATGGACACACATATGTTATGATGGAGACATATGTTAAGATGAACACACATATGCTATGATGGACACACATATGTTATAATGGAGACACATATGTTATGATGGAGACATATTTTATGATGGACACACATATGTTATGATGGAGACACATATGTTATGATGGAGACACATATGTTATGGTGGAGACACATATGTTATGATGGACACACATATGTTATGATTGACACACATATGTTATGATGGACACACATATGTTATGGTGGACACATAAATGTTATGATGGACTCACATATGTTATGATGGACACACATATGTTATGGTGGAGACACCATTGTTATGATGGACACATATATGTTATGATGGACACACATAAGTTATGATGGACACATATATGTTATGATGGAGACACATATGTTATGATGGACACACATATGTTATGATGGACACACATATGTTATGATGGAGACATGTATGTTATGATGGAGACACATATGTTATGATGGAGACACATATGTTATGATGGACACACATGTTATGATGGAAACACATATGTTATGATGGAGACACATATGTTATGATGGACACATATATGTTATGATGGACACACATATGTTATGATGGAGACACATGTTATGATGAACACACATATATTATGATGGTGACACATATCTTATGATGGAGACACATATCTTATGATGGAGACACATATCTTATGATGGACACACACATGTTATGGTGGAGACATATGTTATGGTGGAGACACATATGTTATGTTGGAGACACATATATTATGGTGGACACACGTATGTTATGGAGGACACACGTATATATGTTATGATGGAGACACATGTGTTATGATGGACACACATGTGTTATGATGGTGACACATGTGTTATGATGGAGACACATGTGTTATGATGGACACTCATATGTTATGATGGAGACACATATGTTATGATGGAGACACATATGTTATGATGGAGACACATGTTATGATGGACACACATATGTTATGATGGAGACACGTATGTTATGATGGAGACACATATGTTATGATGGACACACCTATGTTATGATGGAGACACATATGTTATGATGGACACATATGTTATGATGGAGACACCTATGTTATGATGGAGACACCTATGTTATGATGGAGACACCTATGTTATGATGGACACACATATGTATTGATGGAGACACATATGTTATGATGGAGACACATATGTTATGATGGACACACATATGTTATGATGGACACACATATGTTATGATGGAGACACATACGTTATGATGGAAACACATATGTTATGATGGACACACATATGTTATGATGGACACACATATGTTATGACGGAGACACATCAGTTATGATGGAGACACATATGTTATGACGGAGACACATATGTTATGACGGAGACACATATGTTATGATGGACACACCTATGTTATGATGGACACAAGTATGTTATGATGGAGACATATGTTATGATGGACGCACATATGTAATGATGGAGACACATATGTTATGATGGACACGCATACGTTATGATGGAGACGCATATGTTATGATGGAGACACATATGTTATGATGGAGACACATATGTTATGATGGACACACATATGTTATGATGGACACACATGTTATGATGGAGACACATATGTTATGATGGAGACACATATGTTATGATGGAGACACATATGTTATGATTGAGACACATATGTTATGATGGAGACACATGTTATGATGGACACATATATGTTATGATGGAGACACATATGTTATGATGGACACACATGTTATGATGGACACACCTATGTTATGATGGAGACACATATGTTATGATGGACACATATGTTATGATGGAGACACCTATGTTATGATGGAGACACCTATGTTATGATGGAGACACCTATGTTATGATGGACACACATATGTTATGATGGACACACATATGTTATGATGGAGACACATATGTTATGATGGACACACATATGTTATGATGGACACACATATGTTATGATGGAGACACATACGTTATGATGGACACACATATGTTATGATGGACACACATATGTTATGATGGACACACATATGTTATGACGGAGACACATAAGTTATGATGGAGACACATATGTTATGACGGAGACACATATGTTATGACGGAGACACATATGTTATGATGGACACACATATGTTATGAAGGACACACATATGTTATGATGGAGACACATATGTTATGATGGAGACACATATGTTATGACGGAGACACATATGTTATGACGGAGACACATATGTTATGACGGACACACCTATGTTATGATGGACACACCTATGTTATGATGGACACACATATGTTATGATGGAGGCACATATGTTACGATGGAGACACATATGTTATGATGGACACACATATGTTATGGTGGAGACACATATGTTATGATGGACACACCTATGTTATGATGGACACACATATGTTATGATGGACACACATATGTTATGATGGACACACATATGTTATGATGGAGACACATATGTTATGATGGAGACACATATGTTATGATGGAGACACATATGTTATGATGGACACACCTATGTTATGATGGACACACATATGTTATGATGGACACACATATGTTATGATGGAGACACATATGTTATGTTGGAGACACATATGTTATGATGGAGACACATATGTTATGATGGAGACACATATGTTATGATGGAGACACATATGTTATGACGGAGAAACATATGTTATGATGGAAACACATATGTTATGATGGACACACCTATGTTATGATGGACACACATATGTTATGATGGAGACACATATGTTATGATGGAGACACATATGTTATGATGGAGACACATATGTTATGATGGAGACATATATATGTTATGATGGACACACCTATGTTATGATGAACACACATATGTTATGATGGAGACACATATGTTATGATGGAGACACATATGTTATGATGGAGACACATATGTTATGATGGACACACATATGTTGTGATGGAGACACATATGTTATGATGGACACACTTATGTTATGATGGACACACATATGTTATGATGGACACACATATGTTATGATGGAGACACATATGTTATGATGGAGACACATATGTTATGATGGAGACACATATGTTATGATGGACACACCTATGTTATGATGGACACACATATGTTATGATGGACACACATATGTTATGATGGAGACACATATGTTATGATGGAGACACATATGTTATGATGGAGACACATATGTTATGATGGAGACACTTATGTTATGATGGAGAAACATATGTTATGATGGAGACACATATGTTATGATGGACACACCTATGTTATGTTGGACACACATATGTTATGATGGAGACACATATGTTATGATGGACACACCTATATTATGATGGACACACATATGTTATGATGGAGACACATATGTTATGATGGAGACACATATGTTATGATGGAGACACATATGTTATGATGGACACACCTATGTTATGATGGACACACATATGTTATGATGGACACACATATGTTATGATGGAGACACATATGTTATGATGGAGACACATATGTTATGATGGAGACACATATGTTATGATGGAGACACATATGTTATGATGGAGACACATATGTTATGATGGAGACACATATGTTATGGTGGAGACACAAATGTTATGATGGAGACACATACGTTATGATGGAGACACATATGTTATGATGGACACACCTATGTTATGATGGACACACATATGTTATGATGGAGACACATATGTTTTGATGGACACACCTATGTTATGATGGACACATATATGTTATGATGGACACACATATGTTATGATGGACACACCTTTGTTATGATGGAGACACATATGTTATGATGGAGACACATGTGTTATGATGTACACACATATGTTATGATGTAGACACATATGTTATGACGGAGACACATATGTTATGATGGTAACACATATGTTATGGTGGACACACATATGTTATGGTGGAGACACATGTTATGATGGAAACACATATGTTATGATGGAGACACATATGTTATGATGGTAACACATATGTTATGGTGGACACACATATGTTATGATGGAGACACATATGTTATGATGGAGACACATATGTTATGGTGGAGACACATATGTTATGATGGAGACACATACGTTATGATGGAGACACATATGTTATGATGGACACACCTATGTTATGATGGAGACACATGTTATGATGGACACATATATGTTATGATGGAGACACATATGTTATGATGGACACACATGTTATGATGGACACACCTATGTTATGATGGAGACACATATGTTATGATGGACACATATGTTATGATGGAGACACCTATGTTATGATGGAGACACCTATGTTATGATGGAGACACCTATGTTATGATGGACACACATATGTTATGATGGACACACATATGTTATGATGGAGACACATATGTTATGATGGACACACATATGTTATGATGGACACACATATGTTATGATGGAGACACATACGTTATGATGGACACACATATGTTATGATGGACACACATATGTTATGATGGACACACATATGTTATGACGGAGACACATAAGTTATGATGGAGACACATATGTTATGACGGAGACACATATGTTATGACGGAGACACATATGTTATGATGGACACACATATGTTATGAAGGACACACATATGTTATGATGGAGACACATATGTTATGATGGAGACACATATGTTATGACGGAGACACATATGTTATGACGGAGACACATATGTTATGACGGACACACCTATGTTATGATGGACACACCTATGTTATGATGGACACACATATGTTATGATGGAGGCACATATGTTACGATGGAGACACATATGTTATGATGGACACACATATGTTATGGTGGAGACACATATGTTATGATGGACACACCTATGTTATGATGGACACACATATGTTATGATGGACACACATATGTTATGATGGACACACATATGTTATGATGGAGACACATATGTTATGATGGAGACACATATGTTATGATGGAGACACATATGTTATGATGGACACACCTATGTTATGATGGACACACATATGTTATGATGGACACACATATGTTATGATGGAGACACATATGTTATGTTGGAGACACATATGTTATGATGGAGACACATATGTTATGATGGAGACACATATGTTATGATGGAGACACATATGTTATGACGGAGAAACATATGTTATGATGGAAACACATATGTTATGATGGACACACCTATGTTATGATGGACACACATATGTTATGATGGAGACACATATGTTATGATGGAGACACATATGTTATGATGGAGACACATATGTTATGATGGAGACATATATATGTTATGATGGACACACCTATGTTATGATGAACACACATATGTTATGATGGAGACACATATGTTATGATGGAGACACATATGTTATGATGGAGACACATATGTTATGATGGACACACATATGTTGTGATGGAGACACATATGTTATGATGGACACACTTATGTTATGATGGACACACATATGTTATGATGGACACACATATGTTATGATGGAGACACATATGTTATGATGGAGACACATATGTTATGATGGAGACACATATGTTATGATGGACACACCTATGTTATGATGGACACACATATGTTATGATGGACACACATATGTTATGATGGAGACACATATGTTATGATGGAGACACATATGTTATGATGGAGACACATATGTTATGATGGAGACACTTATGTTATGATGGAGAAACATATGTTATGATGGAGACACATATGTTATGATGGACACACCTATGTTATGTTGGACACACATATGTTATGATGGAGACACATATGTTATGATGGACACACCTATATTATGATGGACACACATATGTTATGATGGAGACACATATGTTATGATGGAGACACATATGTTATGATGGAGACACATATGTTATGATGGACACACCTATGTTATGATGGACACACATATGTTATGATGGACACACATATGTTATGATGGAGACACATATGTTATGATGGAGACACATATGTTATGATGGAGACACATATGTTATGATGGAGACACATATGTTATGATGGAGACACATATGTTATGATGGAGACACATATGTTATGGTGGAGACACAAATGTTATGATGGAGACACATACGTTATGATGGAGACACATATGTTATGATGGACACACCTATGTTATGATGGACACACATATGTTATGATGGAGACACATATGTTTTGATGGACACACCTATGTTATGATGGACACACATATGTTATGATGGACACACATATGTTATGATGGACACACCTTTGTTATGATGGAGACACATATGTTATGATGGAGACACATGTGTTATGATGTACACACATATGTTATGATGTAGACACATATGTTATGACGGAGACACATATGTTATGATGGTAACACATATGTTATGGTGGACACACATATGTTATGGTGGAGACACATGTTATGATGGAAACACATATGTTATGATGGAGACACATATGTTATGATGGTAACACATATGTTATGGTGGACACACATATGTTATGATGGAGACACATATGTTATGATGGAGACACATATGTTATGGTGGAGACACATATGTTATGATGGAGACACATACGTTATGATGGAGACACATATGTTATGATGGACACACCTATGTTATGATGGACACACATATGTTATGATGGAGACACATATGTTATGATGGACACACCTATGTTATGATGGACACACATATGTTATGATGGACACACATATGTTATGATGGACACACCTTTGTTATGATGGAGACACATATGTTATGATGGAGACACATGTGTTATGATGTACACACATATGTTATGATGTAGACACATATGTTATGACGGAGACACATATGTTATGATGGTAACACATATGTTATGGTGGACACACATATGTTATGGTGGAGACACATGTTATGATGGAAACACATATGTTATGATGGAGACACATATGTTATGATGGTAACACATATGTTATGGTGGACACACATATGTTATGATGGAGACACATATGTTATGATGGACACACATATGTTATGATGGACACACATATGTTATGATGGAGACAATCAGTTATTATAATGCAAATGACAGTAATGTGTATGCACTCATGTTAGAAGCCAGCAAAGCATTCGACAGGGTCAATTATTCTAAGTTTTTTAGAGTATTTAAGGTATCACCTCTGGTATTAAGACTGCTGTTGTATAAGTATACTAAACAAAAACTTCAAGTAAGATGGGGCTCTAGTATGTCATCCCAGTTTACCGCATGTAACGGAGTCAAACAGGGAGCAATCCTTTCTCCTATTCTTTTCTCCATCAACATGGATGGATTGTTTGAACAGTTAGACAAGAGTGGAGTGGGATGCCACATGGACAACCACTATACGGGTTGCGTCGGATACACAGATGATCTCACTTTGCTAACACCCACAACATCTGGACTCAAGGTTTTAATTGATATGTGCGAAAACTATGTAGACGAATACTTGTAAATTTTAACGGTACTAAGAGTAGATATTTGATTTTTAGAACAAGAAAAAGAAGTTAATTTTGACCCCAAAAATATAACGCAATAATAACTCAATAAACATGTCAGGTATATGCTTTACCACAAATAAAATAAATATGCATATATATTATACACCATTTCTTAATGGCTGAAAATATAAGTGATTAAAGCAGAAAAATAGACCTTTTGTTTTAATTGACACACAAGGGGGTCAGTGGCTCCCACTGAGACATGCTGTCGCTATCATGGGAGCCACGGTAGTTATAACCAATAATTAAAACTTGTTTTGTTTTAGCATGTCCTTTGGATCTTACATATCGGCTGATATATTCAAATATGTGCATATACTTAAATAGTAGTTTTCGAGGTCGTAGATGTACAACTGTAAACCCGACAACAGAACTGTGTTTTTTAATGATACCGAGTCGGACAGTGCCCAGGATGCTGCACATTTGGGCCATCATATATCCGTTGCTAATAAGGATAGTCTAGTCGTCGATGCCACTGCCAAATTCTGGAGAGGGTGTAATATGTTCATGGCCGACTTCGGTCATATTAAGATGAACGTCAAGTGCAATTTATCTAAACAATATTGCTGCTCTTATTACGGAGCCCCACTGTGGAGTCTTATTATGGAGCCCCACTGTGGGATCTTATTATGGAGCCCCACTGTGGGATCTTATTATGGAGCCGCACTGTGGGATCTTATTATGGAGCCCCACTGTGGGATCTTATTATGGAGCCCCACTGTGGGATCTTATTATGGAGACCCACTGTGGGATCTTCAGAGTAAGAGTGTTGGCACTATTTGCAATGCACGGCGAAAAGCGCTTAGAACGTTGTGGGGCAGCACCACTTACACACGTGATGTTATAGAATTGTTATCAGATAGTTTGCCATTATTGGTAATCTTAAAGCATAGGTTCTCCAAATTCATTCATTAAGCTATTAACCATAATTCACCGATTATAAGCAGTCTTGCTAAGTTGTCCATTGCAAATCCATGGTCAAATTGTAGCTCAAACTACTTAAGTGAATGTGATGCAGTGTACGAAGTGTCTACGTGTGATACTAGCCGTGTGTGGCAGGCTGGTTTGTCCAACGTAACAATATAGAACGTGAACGTATTATCGGAAATGTTAGACATCAGGAATGGTCTTAAGACATGCAATATTTTAGACGACGATGATGTCGACCGTATCATTACGGAAATCTCGGTATTTAAAAAAAACTACAATTGCCATTTTAACGTGGCTAAGAAAATAAGGGCTATGAAGGATAATAAATCTCCTGGAGTGGATGGGATTCAACCCAAACTAATATTGGAAATTGTACAACAAATCAGCGTACTGCTTCCTACAGTTTTCAATTTGTCATTAGAAGAGGGAGTGGTTCCTTTAGAATGGAAAGAGGCAAACATTATACCGTTATTTAAAAAAGTTTCGAGAAACAAGTCAGATAACTATAGACTAGTGAGTTTAACATCGGTGATTTGGAAATTATTAGAAAGACTAATTAAAGACCACATGGTGGATTTTCTTGTTAAACATAACTTGATAAACCCATCTCAACATGATATTTTAAAAGCGAGGTCATGCTTAACAAATATGTTATGTTTTTCTTGGAAGACATCACTAAGTGGTAAATCAGGGAAAAGAAATAATAATACCGCTGTACAAAATAATAGTTAGGCTTCATTTAGAATATTGTATACAAGCGTGGAGGCCATATTGCAAGAAAGACATAGGGCGATTCCACAGAAAGTGAGCCTGAGAGGTGACTTGCTATAATTGCACTAGGATACAACAATCTTGACCCATTTACTACATCTACAGTTCCTTGTTATGAAACAAGTTAAAAATTCTGATTTTATAACTTTTTTTATGGGAAATAATGGCCATTT
Source organism: Escarpia spicata (assembly GCA_963995525.1). Lineage (NCBI taxonomy): Eukaryota > Metazoa > Annelida > Polychaeta > Sabellida > Siboglinidae > Escarpia > Escarpia spicata. Next base: position 28,238,624 of record OZ023207.1, on the reverse strand, counting down.
TGTATACAGGTATGTATGTTGTTATGTAATTTATTATAATACCCATTTTCAAAATTCAAATAACATCACTTTTGTTTGCAATTTTTAGATGCTGAAGGTCCAATGGACTTATGCCATCACTCTCCCTCCGTCCGCCGTTAGCTGCCATATCCCAGAAACCGTTCAGCAAATGTTTCTCTAAATTTTGCATAGACATATCTTAGGGTACTGCCACTATACACAATTGAATCATTCTAAGAGCACCCAGGGCCCCCCAAATACAAAGTTGTCCTACTATTTCCCTACTGCTGTAAGCCTCCCGCACATATCTCTATTTATAACAGGATATTTCCCTATCTCTGAACACTGGAGTGGCTAACATAGCAGTGAATTTAGGTCAGTGTGTGGTCAGTGAGCCACTGGCTGGAGTGGTCACTCATGGCCACAGTTTATTGTTGGTCAGTCTTGGTGTGGCCAGGGCTGGGCTGTTGTTTATTGCCCTGTGTGGGAGAGTGAGTGCTTAGTGGGCTTCAGGCATTGTAGGCACTGGGGTGAGACATTCTGATGTAATACACCTGTTGTACCCTTAGAGATATAATTAGCTAAGCACCAAATTTCTAGTGTATTATGGCACTATACGTTAATAACATGCATACTATAACTAGTACAAGCCAACTTTGAATGCCATACACTCAATATTTCCATGCTTTCCATGTGTATATGCAAAACCTTCACAATCATGTTGTGTTATCATTTTGTTTACACATAAAGACATAATCTGGCATAACATGATAAGTTTGTGTAGCAGCACATTTGTACTTCCAGTGTGTCATTGCAACATAACGTACATACTGTGTGCCATATGGATGTCATGCATGTAATATTTCCATGCAATCCATTTGCATATATAATGTAAAACTTCAACAGCCGTTTTCTCCATTTTCATTTTTTGATCCCTACCATGTTCAATGCTACATAACTTCGCCAATTTTTGTGTGGCAGTCATAATTTGTTTAACTGTAAAGCACCCTACCCAACCTTTACAAGAATGTCAGAAAACAATGTTACAATTTTTTCGACTTATCACTCATTTGGTCAACCGGGGTAACATATAGACATTTCTTTAAAGAAGTTAATTAGGTATACTCAGATGACACTAGGTTACAATGAAATGAAATTTAACCCACAACAATATTTGTGTTAAAAGTTATATATAATTAAAAAATTCGCAATTAAAAAAAAACTAAATTTTTCCTAAAATAATTTTGTTTTTGTTTTTTAAATCTCTAATCCACATAAATGATTAATTTATCGCAATCAAGTAACATTATTAGGTTTTGTCATTATAGTATGAATTATAAATCTCATATTGTGTCAATTACTAGGTAAATTTCAGCGAATTACTAGGTCAAAGTCATAAGTCTCACACACATGATTTTGTACGTCACACACGTAATGCTACAATTAACATATTTTTGAAAATTAATGTTGTAAATAAAATGTTGCATACATTAACCTTTATTCAACACTTATAGCAACACAAAGATCACAATTAAAACAGACAGCAATACATTAGCATAGATCTGCAGAAGTTGTCTGAATGTCACACACGTAACGGTGGAATCGCCCTATCTATGTACATCTGCATATTACCTTTGCAAAGTACTGGTTTTGTTGGCCAGCCAAGGTAGTATTTATTTAAAATGCAATGTTTAGCGGTGAGTGTCAGGTGGCTAATAATTATCGCAGATGTATTGTTTTAGTAGCAGATCAAAGGATGTAGTTCAAAAGTCGAAGGTGATCAAGTTGAAACAGGGTGTACTTGCTTGATAAATAAACTCTCTGTGAGAGACACAAGGATGTATACTAATGTGTCACCTGTGTGTTGTGTTCTCAGCAGCTGGATGGGTATACGGACTTGCTGTTGATCCAGAAGAAGGCAAACTGTACATCTTAGACAGCAGTGGCAGAAAGATACTTGTGACCAGTTTGGACGGCAGTGAGAGAAGAACACTCGTCAACTGTACAGGCTACCCACGAGGTCTGACAGTGGATCTTAACAACAGGTAACATTTCCATGCAGTGCTACAATGTTTCCTGTAACAAACATATACACTGTAGTTTTATTTAGACACTCACACTGTGTGCACAGTGTTTCATAGTCTGACATTGGTGTAATGTCTGATGTGTAGGTTGAAGACAATTTATCCGCTTGCCCACGGACATCGTTTTGACTAAACCTGAATAATTATGTATAATGTTTAATAGTGTAATTATTGTATTTATCTTGTTAAATGGTGAAGTTGGCAGTGCTGAGGAAATATTTACTATGATTTATTATGATATGTGTTATAGTAGTTTCATATTTAGAATTATCACTCAAAACGCCAATGTCAACCTCAGCATATTGAAGTGGTATATAATGTAGCACCTCATGAAGATTGTTGTGATGAATCATATTGCTATCACGTTTCAGGTTGCTGTTGTTTTCAACATATACCCCAAATGGTACCTACAAGACCACGCTGGACGGAAGTGAACCCACACGTATTGTGTCAACAGGTGTGAGACGTGTCTTGGGACTAGACATAGACTACATCACCAGCAGGATCTGTTGGACTGACTGGGGTAAGTGCCACTGAATTGTCTATATTAAACCACCGAATGAAGAATCTATTTGCAGTCACTGTTGAGTTGCTGTATCTTCCATATGATATATTATTTCAAATGAATCATCTTGAGTACGTAGCAAGCTTAGACCAAGTGCTGTGATGAAAATATACATTACTGGTCTACAGCTTTTATCAGCAATTAATGACAGATGCATAAATAAACGTGATTGAATTTACACAACAAAAACATAAATATTTTGTAGAATTGTGTTACAACATTCGCCTCAACATTTACATTGAACAACAAATGACTTATTTATGTGTTAGAGACATGACATTAATTGTGTTGAATTTTTTATTACATTAATTGAAAACTACTACAATGAAAATCAAAGGTGAAAATGCTTGGAACGGTGCGTGACTAATGTTACAGTGACTGGCGTTACAATTTGTCCAACTGAGTATATCACTACACTGATAAACCTATTATATGACAAAGCTGTCAGATCACACTTGGATTGTCTCTTGTGGGCCAGTACACGTAAAGGAGTTAATGCAATCTAACCATTGGCACATGCACATTTGGGTGTTAATCAATGTTATTGATTGCAATTGCTATTGGTTAGTTTTGTTTCTTCCAGATGCGTAGGCCCCAAAAAGTTGCCTTGTGTTTCCTTTAATATTCATATTGTACACAATGAACAGTTAATTTATGATCAATTTATTTGTCCTACTTAAATATTGTTTAGTCTAATAATTGAAGTAATGTTATAGGTAAGGTTGGAAGACTCCCATTACACCATCTAATGTTGCTAGCATGGAAGTCACCCCATAGAGAGAGGTAGGAAGAACATTAACACCATGGTATCAGCATAAAACATAGTTTGATAGTTAATGATAACTCGACATGCATGTATATTTATATGTATCAGCTAGGCCACGGAAAATTACCCCGTTTGAATATTTTGTGGAAAGATAAAACTGTGTTCTAACCAATAAAAACATTTGCTACAGCATTTTCACAAGAGCAGTCGGTTTGCATTATGTGTACATGTGACAGACATCATGACCAAATTACACGTCGTATGTCAAGCCAGGCCACAACATATAGCGCATATTACATTGTGATAATTACATATACCCGGTACTGACATATTACTAGTCCGGGTTCTGATTAAAGAAATGTCAGAGTTGTGTTTAACAAGATTTAACAAGATTGCCATCCAGAAAATTACTCTGGATGGCAGTTGGACAAGGAAGCCTTTTGGCTTATCGAGAGTCCAATACTTTTTATCTACATGTATCCCGCCTTTTTAAGGTGTGTGTCGATTTCATTTTAAAACATATTCACGCTACTAGCACCAACACAATCAGGAGATAATCTGTTCCATTCATTTACAGTCCTTTGTGAGAATGAGAACTTTCTTATATCTAATCTACACTGCTCCTTTACTAATGTAGCTTCATGTCCTCTGGTCCTTCTATCTTTCTTAACTGAGAAAAAAATGTTTCTATCAATATTTTCATAACCATTCAATATTTTAAACACTTCTATGTGATCTCCTCTCAATCTCCTGGTCTCTAGTGTTGTTAAACCACATTCTTTTAGGCGTATTTCGTAACTAAGATCCCTCAGATTTTGTATCATTTTAGTCGCTCTCCTCTGTACTCTTTCTAGCATATCTATGTCCTTCTTGCGATATGGCCTCCATGCTTGTATACAATATTCTAAATGAGGCCTCACTATTGTTTTGTACAGCGGTACTATTAATTCTTTTTTTTTATACGCTATATTTCGCCTAATTAATCCAAGGATTTGATTTCCCTTTGACGCTGCAATTCCGCACTGCTCTGAAACCTTCATATCAGCACTAATGGTTAACCCTAAGTCCTTTTCTTTTACAGTAGTACTTAGAACAGTACCCCCCATTTTATATTTTACCTCTTCATTCCCATGACCTGTGTGGAGGCATTTACATTTCCCAAAATTGAACAGCATTTGCCACTTTTCAGACCATTTGATCAACCTATCAAGATCATCTTGTAAATGCTGTCTGTCTCCATCACTTTTAATCCTTCTAAACACTTTTGTATCATCAGCAAATGTTAACACCTTGCTTGTTATATCATCGTCCAAATCGTTGATATATATTAAGAATAATATAGGTCCTAGTACTGATCCCTGTGGTACCCCACTCAATACCGATTTCCAGTTTGAAGCCTCCCCATCAACTACTACACGTTGTCTTCTGTCATTCAGCCTTTTTTCTATCCAGTTTATTATACCATTTCCTATGCCATGGGCCTTTAGCTTAAGGAGTAATCTTTGAAGTGGTACTTTGTCGAAAGCTTTTTGAAAATCTAAATATATGATATCTACTGGTGATCCCTCATCTACCCACCTAGTGATGTCTTCCAAAAAACATAACAAGCATGACCTCGCTTTTAAAAACCCATGTTGAGATGGGTTTATCAAATTATGTTTAACAAGAAAATCCACCATGTGATCTTTAATTAGTCTTTCTAATAATTTGCAAATCACTGATGTTAAACTCACTGGTCTATAGTTCTCTGACTTGTTTCTCGAACCTTTTTTAAATAACGGTATAATGTTTGCCTCTTTCCATTCTAAAGGAACCACTCCCTCTTCTAATGACAAATTGAAAACTGTTGCAAGCGGTGCGCTAATTTGTTCTACAATTTCCAATAGTAGTTTGGGCGGAATCCCGTCCACTCCAGGTGATTTATTATCCTTCATAGCCCTTATTTTCTTAGCTACCATTTCCGAGGTTACAACTAACTGTCCTAAATAGTCTGAATCTGCCTCCTTGAACTTAGCCTCTGGTACTGGCAGTGAACTAATATCTTCCCTGGTAAACACTGAACTAAAATACTCATTCAGGTCTTCTGCCATTAAGAATCCCTCTGATATTGTGTTGTGTGTGAGCAAACAATGGCGTGAGGTAGAAGTGTTGTGTGTGAGCAAACAATGGCGTGAGGTAGAAGTGTTGTGTGTGAGCAAACAATGGCGTGAGGTAGAAGTGTTGTGTGTGAGCAAACAATGGCGTGAGGTAGAAGTGTTGTGTGTGAGCAAACAATGGCGTGAGGTAGAAATGTTGTGTGTGAGCAAACAATGGCGTGAGGTAGAAGTGCTGTGTGTGAGCAAACAATGGCGTGAGGTAGAAGTGTTGCTGCTGTTAGCAAACAAAATGGCGTGAGGTAGAAGTGTTGTGTGTGAGCAAACAATGGCGTGAGGTAGAAGTGTTGTGTGTGAGCAAACAATGGCGTGAGGTAGAAGTACTGTGTGTGAGCAAACAATGGCTTGATGTAGAAGTAGGTGTCATTTGCCTCATGTTATTAATTAGTTTTGCACATTCTCCAGAATATTTCACTCGCCACCCTCCATAGAACAACCTCACTGATGAATATCTACAAGTCTTGTACATTGAGATCAACAATTACTATACTGGCATGCCTTGAGATATTTCACTCGCCACCCTCCGTATAACAACCTGATTGATGAATATCTACAAGTCTTGTACACTGAGATCAACCGTTACTATACTGGCATGCCTTGAGATATTTCACTCGCCACCCTCCGTACAACAACCTGATTGATGAATATCTACAAGTCTTGTACATTGAGATCAACCATTACTATACTGGCATGCCTTGAGATATTTCACTCGCCACCCTCCGTATAACAACCTGATTGATGAATATCTACAAGTCTTGTACATTGAGATCAACCAATACTATACTGGCATGCCTTGAGATATTTTACTCGCCACCCTCCGTATAACAACCTGATTGATGAATATCTACAAGTCTTGTACATTGAGATCAACCATTACTATACTGGCATGCCTTGAGATATTTCACTCGCCACCCTCCATATAACAACATCATTGATGAATATCTACAAGTCTTGTACATTGAGATCAACCAATACTATACTGGCATGCCTTGAGATATTTCACTCGCCACCCTCCATATAACAACATCATTGATGAATATCTACAAGTCTTGTACATTGAGATCAACCAATACTATACTGGCATGCCTTGAGATATTTCTCTCCCCACCCTCCATATAACAACCTCATTGATGAATATCTACAAGTCTTGTACATTGAGATCAACCATTACTATAGTGGCATGCCTTGAGATAGATCTTGATGAGAATAGGAAACAAGACCATACAAACGTGGCGAAAGGTGTGAAATGAAGACAGCACAGGTAGACTACACGGTTGTTTTATTTCTGTGTTTTATTTCTGTGTTGACACTGTTTTACATGAGATTCCTGTCGTAGTCTGGATGAACTTACCGATGATGTGACCAGTTACATTTATTTATGTGTTAACACTGTTTTATATGAGATTCCTGTCGTAGTCTGGATGAACTTACTGATGTTGTGACCAGTTACATTGATTTATGTGTTGACACTGTTTTACATGACATTCCTGTCGTAGTCTGGATGAACTTACCGATGATGTGACCAGTTACATTTATTTCTGTGTTAACACTGTTTTATATGAGATTCCTGTCGTAGTCTGGATGAACTTACCAATGTTGTGACCAGTTACATTTATTTCTGTGTTGACACTGTTTTACGTGATATTCCTGTCGTAGTCTGGATGAACTTACCAATGTTGTGACCAGTTACATTCCTGACTGCGACCCCCTCTGTTGTATTCCCCAAGGGATAGCTGTATCCAGCTTAGCGCAGAGGCAACATCAATGGTGACATTGTCCAGATGTGTCTGGCCAATGTTTATGTCTCAGTGCTGTGAGTAAAATGTATTTAATTCATGCTGGATTAAACACTTATTTTATTCACTGCTCCTCGCCTCATCTATAGTGTAGTTATAGGATGTGATGTGTATTGGAATCTGCTGCGCGTTGCTAGGTTTATGTAGAGAAAGAGAGTCACGGAATAAGGGTGGAAAATGGCAGTGCCCTTTCATTACATGTAGTCAATAGTAATGTAAATGGTAAAGACAGACAATGGGCATTGCCGTCAACCTAGATAGCAAAAAGCAATTCCCCTTACAAACGTAGATGAGTCGTACATATCCGTCGATGGGGAATGCCAATAATTAGCTATCTAAGCGGAATAAATGTGGGGCCCAGAAACCACCCAAACAACCCCACACAAAGCGCAGCAGAATCCAAAAACAAAAGTGTGTTTCTGGGCCTGGCTCAGCCAATCATGCATAAAGCAGACTTTGTCTCCTGTGAGCAGTTCGGGCCATTCTCGCATTAAAACCTCAAACGTCACTTTTGGAGCAAGTGAGGAGAAAAGATGAGAATGTTGCATGAATGCAGCAATCCCGACTCAGACTCACAGGGATAGCCATTGAAAATATGGGTGCATAGCAAAGATAACTTGTTTGCTATGTTTGCCCTGCTACACAGTGAAAGTACCTTAGGGATAGGATGAACAAACAAATATATGCCCTAACTTCTGGCCCAGAGCTGAAAAGCAAGAAATGTAGATAAGTTCTCCTCACCTCCCTAGTACCACTTCAAGGGCTAAATGTGCCTAGAATGCACACATATATCTACTAAAATATGAACACATACATATCTTAGTGGAAAGGGGGCAGCAGTTTTCTCAGAGAACCTGCTGCGATCTGTTGACAGTGGGACAGGTTGTATCTATTTAAACTAGATTCGCAAGGGGGACTCACAGAAAAGCCTGAAAATGGAGGCATAGATAAAGACAGCACAAATAAATCAGCAAATAACAGTCTGGAAAACTCTTCTGAAGCTGGATATAAATGTGTTTGTTTAAATGCAAGGAGTATAGTAAACAAAAGAAATGAACTAAATATTATGGTAGAAGATATTGACCCTCATATAATAGGTATAACTGAATCCTGGACCACCACCGATATATCAGATGCTGAACTGGGACTGACAGGATATGTAATGTTTAGAAAAGATAGAATAGGAAGAAAGGGAGGTGGAGTTATTTTATATATTAAAGAATCTATTCAGGCTTATGAAATAAAAGTAGAAAGAGAAGCAGATTGCGAAGAAGCTGTTTGGTGTAACATAGTTACAGGAAACTCAACGTTAACAGTTGGGTTAGTTTATCGAAGTCCAAACATAAGCATACAAGAGAATGAAAAAATACAAAACGCTATAAGGGAAGTAAGCAAACGAGACTGTGTTATTATGGGGGATTTTAACCACGGGTATATACAATGGAAATCTCTACAGAGTATGGGGAGTGAGGACCACAAGTTTTTAGTTTTAGTTCAAGATACATTTCTTTCTCAACATGTGCTAGAACCAACCAGGGGTGAGAATGTGTTAGACATAGTTTTGTCCTCACAGAATGAATTAGTTGACAATGTCAAGATATGTGAGCCACTGGGGAGTAGCGATCACAACCAGATACATTTTACCATCAAAGTAAAATCAGAAAGGAATAGTAAAAAGCAGTATAGGAGAAATTTCCACAAAGGAAGGTATAAGGACATGAGGAAATATTTAGCAAAGATAGACTGGAATAACACACTGAAAAATAAGACGGCAACAGAATGCAGGAATATATTAAAGAGTGAAATTAAGTGCATAGTCGATAAATTTGTACCCTTCAAAAAACAAGGAAAACGGTCCAAAAAGAAACACTTATCGAAAGAAGCCATTAGAAAAATTAAGTACAAACAAATGATGTGGAAGTCATATAGATGTACTGGAAATGATGAAGACTACAACAGTTATAAAGAAGCACTTAACCAAGCTACAGCTGAAATTATAAATTCAAAGAGAAGCTATGAACAACAATTACCTAGTAATATAAAACATGACAGCAAGAGTTTTTTTGCGTATGTTCGAAGCAAACAGAAAGTTCAAGATAAAGTCGGTCCTCTGGAAGATAGTGCTGGAAATATAATATCAGAGGGATTCTTAATGGCAGAAGACCTGAATGAGTACTTTAGTTCAGTGTTTACCAGGGAAGATATTAGTTCACTGCCAGTACCAGAGGCTAAGTTCAAGGGGGCAGATTCAGACTATTTAGGACAACTAATTGTAACCCCGGAAATCGTAGCTAAGAAAATAAGGGCTATGAAGGATAATAAATCACCTGGAGTGGATGGTGTTCCACCCAAACTACTATTGGAAATTGTAGAACAAATTAGCATACCGCTTGCAACAGTTTTCAACTTGTCATTAGAAGATGGAGTGGTTCCTTTAGAATGGAAAGAAGCAAACATTATACCATTATTCAAAAAAGGTTCGAGAAACAAGTCAGAGAACTATAGACCAGTGAGTTTAACATCAGTGATTTGTAAATTGTTAGAAAGACTAATTAAAGATCACATGGTGGATTTTCTTGTTAAACAAAACTTGCTAAACCCATCTCAACATGGTTTTTTTAAAGCGAGGTCATGCTTAACAAATATGTTATGTTTTTTGGAAGACATCACTAAGTGGGTAGTTGAGGGATCACCAGTAGATATCGTCTATTTAGATTTTCAAGAAGCTTTCGACATAGTACCACATCAAAGATTACTGCTTAAACTAAAGGCCCATGGCATAGGAAATGGTTTAATAAACTGGATAAAACAATGGCTGATTGACAGAAGACAACGTGTAGTAGTTGATGGGGAGGCATCAAACTGGAAATCGGTATTGAGTGGGGTACCACAGGGATCAGTTTTAGGTCCTATATTGTTCTTAATATATATCAACGATTTGGATGATGAAATAACAAGCAAGGTGTTGAAATTTGCGGATGATACAAAAGTGTTTAGAACGATTAAAAGTGATGGAGATAGACAGCATTTTCAAGATGATCTTGACAGGTTGATCAAATAGTCTGAAAAGTTGCAAATGCTGTTCAATTTTGGGAAATGTAAATGCCTTCACACAGGATATGGGAACGAAGAAGTAGAATATACAATGGGGGGTATTGTACTAAGTACTACTGTAAAAGAAAAGGACTTAGGATTAACCATTAGTGCTGATATGAAGGTTTCAGAGCAGTGCGGAATTGCAGCTTCAAAGGGAAATCAAATCCTTGGATTAATTAGGCGAAACATAACGTATAAGGAAAAAGAGCTAATAATACCGCTGTACAAAACAATAGTTAGGCCTCATTTAGAATATTGTATTCAAGCGTGGAGGCCATATCGCAGGAAGTACATAGATATGCTAGAAAGAGTGCAGAGGAGAGCAACTAAAATGATACCAAAACTGAGGGATCTTAGTTACGAAATACGCCTAAAAAAATGCGGTTTAACAACACTAGAGACCAGGAGATTGAGAGGAGATCAGATAGAAGTGTTTAAAATATTGAAGGGTTATGAAAATATTGATAGAAATATGTTTTTCTTAGTTAAGAAAGATAGAAGGACTAGAGGACATGAACTTGCATTAGCAAAGGAGCAGAGTAGATTGGATATAAGAAAGTTTTCATTTTCACAAAGGACTGTAAATGAATGGAACAGATTACCTGCTGATTGTGTGGGTGTTAGTAGCGTGAATATGTTTAAAAATAAAATCGACACATACCTCAGACGGGCGGGATACACATAGATAAAAGGGTCGGACTCTCGATAAGCCAAAGGGCTTCCTTGTCCACCTGCCACCTAGAGTTAATTCTCTGGGTGGCAATCTTGTTAAATCTTGTTAAATATCAAATGTATGTCAGGGAGCCGCGGCTAAGGGGTGACCGGCTGCGTGCATCTACTCCCGGCCAAAAGCTGAAGAGCTCAGCACGCACCAGGGCCCCCCAACCTTGGCCCTCCATGACCAACAAATGGTGTATACATATTGTGAATACGTATGTCTATGACTGTTACCTATCAACTAATATATAAGCATGTGTCTCCATCATAACCTTGGTCCTCCGTGACCAACAAATGGTGTATACATATTGTGAATACGTATGTCTATGACTGTTACCTATCAACTAATATATAAGCATGTGTCTCCATCATAACCTTGGCCCTCCGTGACCAACAAATGGTGTATACATATTGTGAATACGTATGTCTATGACTGTTACCTATCAACTAATATATAAGCATGTGTCTCCATCATAACCTTGGCCCTCCGTGACCAACAAATGGTGTATACATATTGTGAATACGACTATTACCTATCAACTAATATATAAGCATGAACATACATGAATGCATAGTGGTCGGAATACCACCAATTGTGATAAATTGACCCAACAAATCACCAGCTAGTGGGCTTGGTCGAGATTGTGGTAAGGTGGACACCAGAGTTTCTGATGTAATCCCAATGTTAACCTAGCTAATTGTCAACGTTATACAGAAATGAACCAGATAATCATGGAAAAGATACATTTGAATAAAGTATCCCAACTCCATGGTTTGAGATATATCAAAGTCCCATATATCTTTAAAAAGTTTCAAAAGAAGTAATCCGGATATATTTTTTGAATGCCAAGGATTTCCAACGGTCCATCCTCTGGATTTGGGAGTCGGGATATCCCTGAGCTGAAGCGTATGTTGCTGCCCCGATTCGAAAACTGTGAGATTTTTTTTTTTTATTATGGAGAGATGACCACGCTAACGAGATAGCCAAGAATTCAGCTGATGAGGGATGATTGGTGACATATATGGGTCACAGAATAGTGGGCCTGAAGCATGACCCCTTTGAGAGATGTACTCAGATAAAGCCGCCACTGGGCAGTACCTAGTCCGTGAGCGTGGAATTGAGATGGAAATGTGTGATCCAAATTGGTGTTTTGCCTGTTGAAAAACTATCACTAGGGAGGCCGAAAGAATTGATACCTGGGATATGTTTATGTTATTCTGAGATTTAGTGACTTCACCGATGCGAAGGAAACCATGAAACATTAGCAGGTAGATAGCTCGAACTAGGCAAGCGTAATAAGGTGCCTGAGTCACGTGTCCAGAAGAATCATAAAGTGCATGTAGAATAGGTAAGGTAATCGGGGGCCTAGTATCAAATTTTGACAACTGTTTGTGAGCCCCTAGAAGTATGCGTCTGATTAAAAAAATACCAGTGGAATCTGGGAACTGGAATAATTTGTGAAAAAATGCAATTGCTGACATACGAGAAGTGACTGAGGCTGGTGACAATCCTGACATGAGGAGATGGGAAGTAAAATTACCAGTTAAGGGAACAGAGGCAGGAAACCAAGATTCTCCTGGAAAAATAGTTACAGCGAAGTCGTGCAACTGGGTTACCGCTTGTGAATATATCCTATGGGTGGAAGGGGCCAAAGATGCTGCAATGAAGCCACCTGCAGTGTTCACCAGGGAAGATAATCTGTTGGTAAGCAGTCCGGCTGGTGGTTGAGCCAAGGAGCCTCCTTGTGTGCAGAATCGTTCTGGAAACGAGATAGGGCATCGGCAATAATGTTGGTTTTTCCAGGCACATGTTTAGATGCAAACTGGATGTTGTATCTCATACAAGTTACAACGAGTTCCCGAGTCAGGTTCATGATATTTAAATTTTTGGACGTCTGTGAATTAATGATGGAAACCACACTCATGTTGTCACACATAAACAGTATGCGTGAGTTTGCGAGAAGTGTGGCCCATACACGGACAGCTAGAACAATGGGTAATAGTTCCTTGATAGCAATGTTAACATGAGCCCATGATGTGGGGAAAGAACCCTAGAACCATCGGCCGCCCAAAACTGCTGCAAACCCAAACCCACTGGCATCAGTTGGATAAAGTCCTAGTATTAGGCAGACATAGAGAGATGTCATTGAAGTTGTCGAGAAACAACTTCCATGCAGCCAGATCTTTCCTAGATTCTTGGTTAATACGAATCATGTGGTATTTTCCCTGGATGCCTCGTGTTAAATCATGGATTCTTCTGAGAAACGTTCTACCGGCCACGACTGTTCGGCATGCGAAACACAAAGTGCCAAGAAGAGAACGGATGTCGTGTAAAGAAGCTTTCTTCCGACGATAAAGTGAATTTATCTTATGCCGTGCATCGATCAACTTATCCTGCGGCTAGGGCAACTGCATAGCAATCGTATCAACCTCGATACCATGTAAAGTAACCACTGATGCAGGCAGCACAGTTTTGTTGGAATTAACAGGAATGTGAAGAGAAGTAGCTAATGCCAGGAAGGACTGAAGACCCCTAGTGCGCTGGGTAGACTGAGCAGGTCCGAACAAAATTAAGTCATCTAAGATATGAGACAGGTACTCCACATGGAATTTAGTCAAAAGAATCCACTGCAAAGCGTGGGCAAAACGTTCAAATGTTTCGCATGAAGTGCTGCAACCCACTGGTAGACATTTATCAAAATAATATTTACTTTGCCATGTCATGCCGAGGAGTCTGTGATCGGCAGGGTGAATAGGGATAATACGAAATGCTTCTTGAATGTCTGCTTTAGCAACAAGGCAGCCTTGTCCAATCTCTCGGATTATCATGACACAGTCATCTAGCAATTCATAATGTACTTCTGAGTGTACTTTTGCTATGTGGGAATTGACACTGTTCCCTTTAGGAAAACTTAAGTCGTGAATTAGTCAAAATTGGCCTGGTGCCTTCTTGTCTACCACACCGAGAGGCGACAGCACTGGACCTACTGGTGAAGGAGTTGAGAAAGGACCTGCTATTCTGCCCGCTGCTACTTCTTGTGCTAGTTTAGTGGTGACAAACTGGTGGTGCTTTAGGGCTGAAGGATGATTGACATACTGATTATTCTGGGAACTGCATGCGATGGTTGATGGGATGCGAAAACCGAAGGAAAACCCATGGATTAATCGGTTTCGCTTAACTCTTTCGTACCCGACTAGGTACGTTGCCAGCCTGTGGGGTAGGACTGGAGTTGGGAGGCTTCTGGGAAGATCTCTTGACAGAATAACAGTTGATTTTGGCGTGTCCTTTTCTGCCACAGACACTGCAGGCATGCCTGTGGCGGCAATGCCTGTTGGCACATTTGCTATTACTATTCCAAGCGAAGCATACACCCGAGTCTGCCGGTCCTGGTTGCCGGCGGTTCTGGCGAAAAGGCCGGTGCGAACGGGGTGCAGCCAGTGGGGATGCGTCACCATGGACGGCGTCCAAGGCAAAATCCCAGTTCGTGGTCTGCCACGGCAATGACGGCAACAAAGCATGGACACGCCGAAAATTCTCATCGTAGGTGCGCCATGCCATCCCACCGTGGCGTTTCTGCATGTCCATGATTCGCATCATGTATGTTAACATTGCTGGTGCCTCTGCAGGGTAGCGTTCTACGTACACACTGGCATACGTATTGAATGCACGCAGCCAGTGTGCAATGTTGGTGATTGGTGTCACCCTGCCTGGCGTCATATGTGGATGCGGCAGCTGACTGAGCGGGTCGAGGGACCAGGACACTGTTGGTTCAGAAGGTGTTGCCAACGATCCCAGCTCGATGAACTGGTGGGCCCAGATCATCGCTTTGATATTTGGGTCCAACGTAGCCCCCAAAATAAAAAAGGGAGTCATGGCTGACTCACCTTGCCTAGGCCCGAACTGGGGCGTTCCTGTCATTTGTTGGAGAGTGCTGGCCAGCATAGCTTGACAGTCTGTGTCCTGGCCCCCATCAGCAGATATCCCTGGCTGTTGCATAGGTGCAGGGGTGGACGTCTCGGTAGTTGGCATCATCCTGTCAAAACGTGGCAGTGGTGTCGCTGCTGAAAATGAGGGGGGATGGTTGTCGTTGCCGCGAGCCTCAGTCAGATGTGCTTGCGCTTCCCGCAATTGTCGCTGCAGATCGATAATGGTGGTGCGCAACGAGGCAAGATCAGTGTCGCAGTCCAAGCTGTCCGACGAGTCGTCTGACCAGTCTCGCAGGCATCCGAGTTGGCCTTGTGGAGTGTCTGCTTGCAGGTGGAGGGCCGCCCTTCCTCCCATGTTTTACCTTAGGCATTGCTGAAAAGGGAAAACACAGCCGGGCAGTTTTCCGTGTATATTGGTTAACATGTTTCCTGAATAGAGAAAGGCATAATGCTATGGTGCAGGCCTATTGACAGGTAATATATGCTTGTAACCAGGCCGCAATCGCCTAAAAAATTTAAATTCGCAAAGTGAATCCGGTTATTAAGATCTGCTGGTAGGTATGTGTTGATGACAGCGAACCTACAAAAGTTACGTTAAACTCACATTAACATTTGTAGGTCCCACTTAAGTGTAACCTGACCGCAATTAACACACTCCAATATGTGTTACACAGCAAAGTTTGTTCGCATAGGAAATAAACGCAAGCCCAACAATACCGGTGTGGTACACAACATTGCCTGCTCACACAACAGAAGGTTAAAACATGGGTGTGTAAAATCATCATCACGCTGGGCCGACCATCTTGCAAGCCCAACAATCAATGTGTGGTCTACAACAAGGCCTGTTCGTGCAACCAGGCTCATAGCATACATGGGTGTGGAAACACATCATCACCCTGGGCCGACCACCTTGTAAGCCCAACAATCAATGTGTGGTCTACAACAAGGCCTGTTCGTGCAACCAGGTTCATAGCATACATGGGTGTGGAAACACATCATCACCCTGGGCCGACCACCTTGCAAGCCCAACAATCAATGTGTGATCTACAACATGGCCTGTTCGTGCAACCAGGCTCATAGCATACATGAGTGTGGAAACACATCATCACTCTGGGCCGACCACCTTGCAAGCCCAACAATCAATGTGTGATCTACAACATGGCCTGTTCGTGCAACCAGGCTCATAGCATACATGAGTGTGGAAACACATCATCACCCTAGGCCGACCACCTTGCAAGCCCAACAATCAATGTGTGTTCGACAACATGGCCTGTTCGTGCTACCAGGCTCATAGCATACATGGGTGTGGAAACACATCATCACCCTGGGCCGACCAACTTGCAAGCCCAACAATCAATGTGTGGTCTACAACATGGCCTGTTCGTGCAACCAGGCTCAAAACATACATGGGTGTGGAAACACATCATCACCCTGGGCCGACCACCTTGCAAGCCCAACACAAAAGTGTAGTCTACAACAAGGCCTGTTCGTGCAACCAGGCTCATAGCATACATGGGTGTGGAAACACATCATCACCCTGGGCCGACCAACTTGCAAGCCCAACAATCAATGTGTGGTCTACAACAAGGCCTGATCGTGCAACCAGGCTCATAGCATACATGGGTGTGGAAACACATCATCACCCTGGGCCGACCACCTTGCAAGCCAAACAATCAATGTGTGATCCACAACATGGCCTGTTCGTGCAACCAGGCTCATAGCATACATGGGTGTGGAAACATATCATCACACTAGGCCGACCACCTTGCAAGCCCAACAATCAATGTGTGTTCTACAACATGGCCTGTTCGTGCTACCAGGCTCATAGCATACATGAGCGTGGAAACACATCATCACCCTGGGCCGACCACCTTGCAAGCCCAACAATCAATGTGTGATCTACAACATGGCCTGTTCGTGCAACCAGGCTCATAGCATACATGGGTGTGGAAACATATCATCACACTAGGCCGACCACCTTGCAAGCCCAACAATCAATGTGTGTTCTACATCATGGCCTGTTCGTGCTACCAGGCTCATAGCATACATGGGTGTGGAAACACATCATCACCCTGGGCCGACCACCTTGCAAGCCCAACAATCAATGTGTGGTCTACAACATGGCCTGTTCGTGCAACCAGGCTCAAAATATACATGTGTGTGGAAACACATCATCACCCTGGGCCGACCACCTTGCAAGCCCAACAATCAATGTGTGGTCTACAACATGGCCTGTTCGTGCAACCAGGCTCAAAACATACATGTGTGTGGAAACACATCATCACCCTGGGCCGACCACCTTGCAAGCCCAACACAAAAGTGTAGTCTACAACAAGGACTGTTCGTGCAACCAGGCTCATAGCATACATGGGTGTGGAAACACATCATCACCCTGGGCCGACCACCTTGCAATCCCAACAATCAATGTGTGGTCTACAACAAGGCCTGATCGTGCAACCAGGCTCATAGCATACATGGGTGTGGAAACTCATCATCACCCTGGGCCGACCACCTTGCAAGCCAAACAATCAATGTGTGATCCACAACATGGCCTGTTCGTGCAACCAGGCTCATAGCATACATGAGCGTGGAAACACATCATCACCCTGAGCCGACCACCTTGCAAGCCCAACAATCAATGTGTGATCTACAACATGGCCTGTTCGTGCAACCAGGCTCATAGCATACATGGGTGTGGAAACATATCATCACCCTAGGCCGACCACCTTGCAAGCCCAACAATCAATGTGTGTTCTACAACATGGCCTGTTCGTGCTACCAGGCTCATAGCATACATGGGTGTGGAAACACATCATCACCCTGGGCCGACCACCTTGCAAGCCCAACAATCAATGTGTGGTCTACAACATGGCCTGTTCGTGCAACCAGGCTCAAAACATACATGTGTGTGGAAACACATCATCACCCTGGGCCGACCACCTTGCAAGCCCAACAATCAATGTGTGGTCTACAACAAGGCCTGTTCGTGCAACCAGGCTCAAAACATACATGTGTGTGGAAACACATCATCACCCTGGGCCGACCACCTTGCAAGCCCAACGATCAATGTGTGATCTACAACATGGCCTGTTCGTGCAACCAGGCTCAAACCATACATGGGTGTGGAAACACATCATCACCCTGGGCCGACCACCTTGCAAGCCCAACACAAAAGTGTAGTCTACAACAAGGACTGTTCGTGCAACCAGGCTCATAGCATACATGGGTGTGGAAACACATCATCACCCTGGGCCGACCACCTTGCAAGCCCAACAATCAATGTGTGGTCTACAACATGGCCTGTTCGTGCATCCAGGCTCATAGCATACATGGGTGTGGAAACACATCATCACCCTGGGCCGACCACCTTGTAAGCCCAACAATCAATGTGTGATCTACAACATGGCCTGTTCGTGCAACCAGGCTCATAGCATACATGAGTGTGGAAACACATCATCACCCTGGGCCGACCACCTTGCAAGCCCAACAATCAATGTGTGGTCTACAACAAGGCCTGTTCGTGCAACCAGGCTCATAGCATACATGTGTGTGGAAACACATCATCACCCTGGGCCGACCACCTTGCAAGCCCAACAATCAATGTGTGGTCTACAACAAGGCCTGTTCGTGCAACCAGGCTCATAGCATACATGGGTGTGGAAACACATCATCACCCTGGGCCGACCACCTTGTAAGCCCAACAATCAATGTGTGATCTACAACATGGCCTGTTCGTGCAACCAGGCTCATAGCATACATGAGTGTGGAAACACATCATCACCCTTGGCCGACCACCTTGCAAGCCCAACAATCAATGTGTGGTCTACAACAAGGCCTGTTCGTGCAACCAGGCTCATAGCATACATGGGTGTGGAAACACATCATCACCCTGGGCCGACCACCTTGTAAGCCCAACAATCAATGTGTGATCTACAACATGGCCTGTTCGTGCAACCAGGCTCATAGCATACATGAGTGTGGAAACACATCATCACCCTGGGCCGACCACCTTGCAAGCCCAACAATCAATGTGTGGTCTACAACAAGGCCTGTTCGTGCAACCAGGCTCATAGCATACATGTGTGTGGAAACACATCATCACCCTGGGCCGACCACCTTGCAAGCCCAACAATCAATGTTTGGTCTACAACAAGGCCTGTTCGTGCAACCAGGCTCATAGCATACATGGGTGTGGAAACACATCATCACCCTGGGCCGACCACCTTGTAAGCCCAACAATCAATGTGTGATCTACAACATGGCCTGTTCGTGCAACCAGGCTCATAGCATACATGAGTGTGGAAACACATCATCACCCTGGGCCGACCACCTTGCAAGCCCAACAATCAATGTGTGATCTACAACATGGCCTGTTCATGCAACCAGGCTCATAGCATACATGGGTGTGGAAACACATCATCACCCTAGGCCGACCACCTTGCAAGCCCAACAATCAATGTGTGTTCTACAACATGGCCTGTTCGTGCTACCAGGCTCATAGCATACATGGGTGTGGAAACACATCATCACCCTGGGCCGACCACCTTGCAAGCCCAACAATCAATGTGTGGTCTACAACATGGCCTGTTCGTGCAACCAGGCTCATAGCATACATGGGTGTGGAAACACATCATCACCCTGGGCCGACCACCTTGCAAGCCCAACAATCAATGTGTGGTCTACAACATGGCCTGTTCGTGCAACCAGGCTCAAAACATACATGTGTGTGGAAACACATCATCACCCTGGGCCGACCACCTTGCAAGCCCAACAATCAATGTGTGGTCTACAACATGGCCTGTTCGTGCAACCAGGCTCAAAACATACATGTGTGTGGAAACACATCATCACCCTGGGCCGACCACCTTGCAAGCCCAACGATCAATGTGTGGTCTACAACATGGCCTGTTCGTGCAACCAGGCTCAAAACATACATGTGTGTGGAAACACATCATCACCCTGGGCCGACCACCTTGCAAGCCCAACGATCAATGTGTGATCTACAACATGGCCTGTTCGTGCAACCAGGCTCATAGCATACATGGGTGTGGAAACACATCATCACCCTGGGCCGACCACCTTGCAAGCCCAACGATCAATGTGTGATCTACAACATGGCCTGTTCGTGCAACCAGGCTCATAGCATACATGGGTGTGGAAACACATCATCACCCTGGGCCGACCACCTTGCAAGCCCAACAATCAATGTGTGGTCTACAACATGGCTTGTTCGTGCAACCAGGCTCAAAACATACATGGGTATGGAAACACATCATCACCCTGGGCCGACCACCTTGTAAGCCCAACAATATAAACGTGGTCTAAAATGTGGCCTGTTCATGCAACAAGGCTCAACAACATTGGTGTGGAAACACAACATCACCCTGTCCTGACCACCTACAATCCCCACAAATAAATGTATGATTAGTGCATGGAAAGGAAGAGTGGCCTGTCACCCTCACTGTACCAACACAGTAGTTACTAGTGTGGTCAGCATAACAGCACAGCCTGGAGAAAAATGAGAAGGAAGCAAATTATTATGCACGCTAAACTCCAAGCTAAAGTCATGGTCACATTCATATGTATGCATTTGGTAGGATGCACATCAATGTAAAGTGCACATCTGCTATCTCAGAGTCAAGCACAATAATTTTAGTGTATATAAATATGTAGTCATGATGAGTGTCGGCCAGCCTGAATACCTGGTCCTGAAAGAATGACATGGCTAAACATAACCTCCCTGGAGTGTAAGTTACCAGGTACGTCAATCAAACCTAACAGGTATACAATAGGAAAATCCTGAAAGAAATATTGTAGAATGTGGATTTTTAGGCATAATAATGAATCCAAAGTTCATCACTCATCAGCATCTCGCCTATCAAAGACCAACATGTAGGAAAACATAAGATAAAGATACTGCATGGTGTGACACTGCAAATGCAACAACTGCTGGCTTGAAGAATCAAAGTCTATGGAGCAAGTTCTCCAACAATATTGGGTGATGAATATTTAATTACAGCTCGACGCAGATACCTGTAATACTTGGTCAAACCAAGTTCATTCAAATGCACGTCATCTGCCATAAGAACTTGTTGCCAGTTGTCCACAAGACCCTGGTGATGGTGGAATTGAATGATGCGGGAATTCCGGGGGCCGGCTGCATCAATTCTTTCTTTCAATAACGTATTGTACAATACAATACATTCGTTAAAATCTACTGGGCAGGGGTACTTGCCTGTCGGTAATCTGCGAAGAATTTCCAAAATTACCACCTGTTTGACATGGTATTGGGATACCAAGATATGAGCAGCGCCCAATACCCGCCCTATCAGACGTTCGATCGAGTAACCTGACGCCAAGTCATGAGTCCCAATATCAAGGAAAACAACATGAGGGCACATGCGGCCAACCAAATGCGTCTTATGTTCCAGGTGGGCAGTTGTCATTCCTCCCTGCCCTACACAGGAGACCAAATGGCCTTCAGGGCAAAGTCCAAAATTGCGAGTGTCCTCCCTGTTCATAAACAACTGTAATCTACGAACGAAACTGTGGCCATAGAACACCACATTAACAGGGTAACATCCAGCGTTCATGCTGAATGGTAAAAAGAAACATAACATCATACCAAGCCGAAGGCCAACAGTTCAAGAGCTAAATGAAATGTGCAGAAGATACACAATTAGCAAATTAAAGACTGAAAAGGCAAGAAATAAAAGTAGCACAACAAAGTAAACCAATGATACAGTAACTGGTCCACTGGACACACTATTGACAGTGTACTAGCAAACGAGTGTAAACAAACGGCGAAAAACGAGGTACTTTAAAATCGCCAGATGGCGATACGTGTTCAAAAATACTTAGGAAATCCGCTAGATGGCGATTCTGAATCCAAAAATCGTGTTAGAAGTTAACGTAGTCGAAAACACTTACACTTACAGGTTAATGGGCTGATTTAAGCCATTGGCCTTTGTTTGTGCCCATATCCAAGGTTATTCCAGTGCTTGTCGAGTCTGGCCTTAAACTGTGTGACGGTCTTGGCATCTATCACATGTTATGGGAGCCTGTTCCACTGATCCACGGCTCTGAGAAGTAATTCTGTCTGACCAGCAGTCTTGTTCTTTGCTTGAAAAGCTTTCTCGTGTGTCCTCGTGTTGCTGTACTGTCCCTTTCCTGGAAGAAGTGACGAGCTTCGACTTTGTCGATTCCGTTAAGTATTTTGTACGTTTCAATAAGGTCGCCTCTCTGACGTCGGTAATACAACGAATATAGTTTCAGTTGTTGTAATCATTGTTCGTATGTGAGCTTTGCTATGCTGGTAACCAGCTTGGTTGCTCTTCGCTGTACCTTTTCGAGGATGTCAATGTCCTTTGCCATATATGGGCACCATGCTTGTACAAAAAATTCGAGGTGTGGACGGACATATGCCCGGTAGAGTGTCACAAATGATTTCTTGGTCATGTGCTTAAAACTTCTCTTTACCATGCCAAGAGCTTGCATGGCTTTCTTTCTGGCATTGCACAGTCGGTTTTAGGTTGGTTGTCACCCACACCCCAACGTCCTTTTCTTCGTTTGTTATCTCGAGGTTCACTGTGGCTCCAGTCTTGTGTGTCATAGTGTACGTTTTGTGTGGCGATTTCCCCACTTTCATTAACTTGCATTTCTCGGGGTTGAATTGTAACAACCATTCTTTACTCCAATCTTCGAGGGTGTCAATGTCAGTTTGCAGTTGGTTTTGGTCTTCCTGGTTACGGATTGTTGCGTATAGCTTCGTGTCATCGGCAAACATCTTAATGCTGCAGTGGACCAGGTCTGGGATGTCATTCACGTAGAGCATAAAAAGAAGCGGTCCTATGACAGATCCCTGGGGAACTCCACTGATGACGGGGGCCCACTCTGACTTAGATCCGTTCGTTACTACTTGCTGAGTTCTATTAGTCAGGAACGTTTTCAGCCATCGAACCACTTTGCCTTGGATGCCGTAAGCTTCTAGCTTCTTTACCAGTCTGTAGTGAGGAACTAGTACTAGTAGTAAAAGGTGTATTTAATGATAGTGACCATGTCACGTTATATCGTGATTTTCAATGGGCCATCTCACACTACATTCTTACATCAACATTTACACAGCTTTTATAAAATGTACAATTCACAACAATAAAAATAAAAATAATATAGTAAATAAAATAAATGAAAATAAATTTTATAATAAATGATTAATATTACACTACAAATAAAACAACATCATGAATACATTTACCAATTCTAGAAAGATTAAATTCAATAATAATAGTCAATAAGATCAGATTCATCATTTAAAATAAAAACTCATTCAGACATATCAATTGAAAAGTGCAAACAATTGTATACATCCTTCTTGAGAAATTTTAAAAAGACTGTTTTAAAGGTATCTACTCTATTGGCATGCTGTATAGATTCCGGGATAGCGTCCCATGGTTTCGCACCCCTATAAGCAAATGTGCGCTGGCCTATGGCCAGGTTGTACTTGTGAACACGAATGTTTGTGCAGCCGCGGGTGTGATGATCATGTACAGTACTGTTTAATGTAAGTAGGTCTATAAGGTAGGCCTGGGCTTGCCCATGCATGATATTATATGGATATATTGTAGTTTCTTGCGTACAGTCTCTTCTGTAAATATGATGTCGGCTACAAACTCGTTTGTTTTTTGATGAAATTCTGGGATGGCAGACTTATCCTCATTTACAAACACTGACTTGAAAAAGTCACCCAGTACATTTGCTTTTTCCTGGTAATTTTCTGTTATTCTGCCGTCTTCTTTCTCCAGCTGGCTTACTTTTACCTTTACCTTCCGTTTTGATCTCAGGTAACCGTAGAATTTCTTTGGTTCCTTCTTGAAATTGTTGATTAATTTCTCCTCGTAGTCTTTCTGTGCCTGTCTAATTTTGGCGTTTGTCTGATTTCTCTGTTTGACATATGCAGTATAGTCTCTGTCCAGCCCCGAACTTTTGTAGCGTTTGTATAAGTCATACTTTATCTTCACTGTTCTTAGCATTTGTTTACTCCACCATGGAGGTTTGTTAGCCATCTTGCGGTTTCCTGAGAGGGACATTTTCTCTCACTGCCTTTGAGATCTCCTTCTTGAGTTTAGCCCAATTAGTGTTTACACTGTTTCCCTGAAACTTGCTCTCCCAGTCAGTCTTGCTCAGGGATTCATTGATTGCTTCATAGTTGCCTTTGGGGTAGTTTCTCGATCCGCTTAGTTGTTGGCTGGTGCTTCTGCATAGCATATGTAGGTCCACAGTAAGGACTCATGGTCGCTACACCCCAGTGGTGGTGGATGAGTGACATTGTCAACCATATATTGTTCATTCGAAAACACCAGATCAAGTGTAGAAGGTTGTTGGCCCGGTCTCTGTCTGGTCGGTTTGATAATGTGTTGAGTCGGGTAGGCGTCATGCGTTGCATCAAAAAACTTGGCTGCTGTGGAGTATTCACTCCCACTCACCATGTGGTCTTCCCATTTAATTTCTGGAAAATTGAAGTCGCCCATCAACAGAATGTGTGAGTATCCATGCATTTCTTGCAAATGTTTTATTGCATCTATTATTCTGGTGTTGTTCTCGTCAGTTGACTTCTGTGTCCTGTACACAATTCCTGCTAACAGCTGGTCTTTGTCGTTTAGCTTAACTGACACCCACATTGAGTCTTCTATTTCCAGGTCGTTCATTTCTTGGCAGGGCATAGCTGGTAGGTCTTTGTGTATATACATTAGTACTCCGCCACCACTAGATTCCCTTCTGTCATTTCTGAACATATTGTAGGCGTCCAGGTTTATCTCACAGTCACCTATATCTGGATTGCACCATGTTTCCGTGATTCCTATGATTTTCGGTTCACAACTCTGAATTTGTGCTTGGAACTCGTGGAACTTGTTTTTTATGCTTTGTGCATTTGCTTGATAACACTTAAACATGAAACATTGTGCTTGTGCTTGATTATTTACACTGTTCGTTGTCAGGTTTGGGTGGCTCACTGGCTTGGAGGGTTTCTTGAGTGCGCACCCTCCTCTGCACTATTTTCTCGTTTTTTATCATATACCTGTTTTCCCCGGATTCAGTGTTTTTTTCAGTTAGTTCTGCCCGGAGAGCCTTATCTTTCTCTCTCTCTCCTTTGGGGTCATGTCAGGTGTGATGTACACTTTCCTGATGTTGTTGGGGTTGTTTTCACTCAGGAGTTTAGTACAGTTTTTCATGATGGATGCTTTTTCCTGCTCGTTTCCTGCCTGCACCATCAGCAGCCTTGGTCGTGTTCCTTTCTTGCCCAGTCTTACTGCACGCTTGATATCCACCATCTCCCCCAGGTACTGTTCGAAGATAGACTTCACGTGATGCATGTCGTGTTGTTTCCGTTCTTGTCCTTCGTCCGATGTTGGTTCTGGTATGTTGTGAACTATCACATTAAGACGCCTTTTTGCTTTGTCGTTTTCTTCTCCCATGTAGTTTTCTACTGCTGCCTCAATACTACTTTGGGTCAACTCACTCAGTGGTTTGATTCTGTCCTCAACACTGGATGCAAGTTCAGAAAGCTTTTCATCTTCTCTCGCCTCTAGTGCATAGCAGGTGACGTCCATCTTGGCTTCCACATTTTCTTCTACCACTTCCAGCTTGTGTTCTACTACTTTCAGCCTCGTCTCAAATTTGTTCTGCTTTTCCCGCACATCATTAAAGAATCTCAAAGTCATGTTCACTTTAGGTTGGCATTTGGTACAGAAAAACATTATTTTGGGTGACGATCCGGATAATATATTGTATTCAGTTGCGTTTAGCCCTGCGCATACACTGTGCTCCCACCGGCTGCACCACTGACACTCGGCTCCGTTGTTCACCTGTGTAACAACTTTCCCGCAAGTTAAATAATTGTCATCTGTATCTGTGACATGTTCATTAGTATTGATCGTGCTATTGGTACCCACGACTATATCATCATCTTGCCTTACCGGAGATTCTACGTTATTTCTTCCAGCTTTGCTTTCGGATCTCCCGCGGTTGCGGCCATGTTTCTTGTGATCCGGTGCCGTCGATCGGGACGAATTTTTGTGTTGCTTGCTCTTTGCACTAGCACTGTTTTTTTTGGTGTTTTTCCATGTAGCATAATACGGGACAGGGCAACCAACAAAAAGCCTGGCTAAAACAACTACCATACAACCTGCGATCCGCTTCTTTAATCTTTTATCTCAGCTTCGAAAAACAACCGTATACAATCGCACAGTCGCCAAGTAGCGCAAGTGAATTTAGCAAACGTACAAAATAGTAATTATTCGCACACAAGGCAATATCAAAATGCAGGCATTCCAACAACCGACAAATTATGAACTGGTTGTAAACATGCAATCGGTTATGAATCCATGAATCCCATGATTCGCATGATTGACGACGTACTGGCGTTGCAAACTACAAAACGCAGTACAGTACGTTCGCCTGTATCGGTGTATGTCGGCGAATACCGCATAAAACGCTGAATAAATGCATTACAGCCTAAATTCAAGTTAAGACTGTTGACTCACCGTCTAAAATCGAGCACCCAACGTCACACCCGTTTTCGTGGCCGAAAAGACAGAGCGTCGAGCAAACGAGACAAAGCCAAAGGACTGCGAGAAGAGCGCCGCGGTCGCTTGCGGATGTCTATCGGCAAAAACAAATCGCCAAACAAGGTCGCCAAGCGCCAATGTCGTTCGGCTGTTGTATATGCTTACAAAAATCAAGAGAAAATGCCAGCGAAATGTAATAAACAACAGACAACGGGCAGCAGAGACCAAACAAACTTTCTCTATGACAGAGGAATTTAGACTGAGTTTCCCCAGTTCAGATACTGGGCAGTGATTGGTTACTGCCTGGTCACTGCCTGGTTACCAGAGTGGGATATTCCCTTATTAGGATATAGGCTCTCTGCGATTTGACTGCGACCCCCTCTGTTGTATTCCCCAAGGGATAGCTGTATCCAGCTTAGCACAGAGGCAACACCAATGGTGACATTGTCCAGATGTGTCTGGCCAATGTTTATGTCTCAGTGCTGTGAGTAAAATGTATTTAATTCATGCTGGATTAAACACTTATTTTATACACTACTCCTCGCCTCATCTATACTGTAGTTATAGGATGTAATATATTTCACTCGCCACTTTCCGTATAACAACCTCATTGATGAATATCTACAAGTCTTGTACATTGAGATCAACCATTATTATACTGGCATGCCTTGATATATTTCACTCCCCACCCTCCATATAACAACCTCATTGATGAATATCTCCAAGTCTTGTACATTGAGATCAACCAATACTATACTGGCATGCCTTGAGATATTTCACTCCCCACCCTCCATATAACAACCTCATTGATGAATATCTACAAGTCTTGTACATTGAGATCAACCATTACTATACTGGCATGCCTTGAGATATTTCACTCCCCACCCTCCATATAACAACCTCATTGATGAATATCTACAAGTCTTGTACATTGAGATCAACCATTACTATAGTGGCATGCGTTGAGATAGATCTTTATGAGAATAGGAAACAAGACCATACAAACGTGGCGAAAGGTGTGAAATGAAGACAGCACAGGTAGACTACACGGTTGTTTTAACTATGTACTAACTGTTGTTTTAATGATTCCTGTCGTAGTCTGGATGAACTTACCGATGTTGTGACCACTTACATTTATTTCTGTGTTGACACTGTTTTACATGAGATTCCTGTCGTAGTCTGGATGAACTTACCGATGTTGTGACCAGTTACATTTATTTATGTGTTGACACTGTTTCACATGAGATTCCTGTCGTAGTCTGGCTGAACTTACCGATGTTGTGACTAGTTACATTTAGTTCTGTGTTGACACTGTTTTATGTGATATTCCTGTTGTAATCTGGATGAACTTACCGATGTTGTGACCAGTTACATTTATTTCTGTGTTGACACTGTTTTACGTGATATTCCTGTCGTAGTCGGGAAGAACTTACCAATGTTGTGACCAGTTACATTCCTGACTGCGACCCCCTCTGTTGTATTCCCCAAGGGATAGCTGTATCCAGCTTAGCGCAGAGGCAACATCAATGGTGACATTGTCAAGATGTGTCTGGCCAATGTTTATGTCTCAGTGCCGTGAGTAAAATGTATTTAATTCATGCTGGATTAAACACTTATTTATTTCTGTGTTGACACTGTTTTACGTGATATTCCTGTCGTAGTCTTGATGAACTTACCGATGTTGTGACCAGTTACATGTATTTGTGGTGGATGTGATTTCTTTCTACTCTCTTTTTGACATACACGATTTTCTTTCTGTCATTGACGATAATTTACATGAGAAGAAGTGCAAAGTGTTTCCAGTCAATACACCTTGGGTTTGTAAACAACTGTACACATATTAAATAAAAAGAAAAGGGCTTATTTTCAGGCAGAAAGCAAGAGAGAGTAATACAAAATAGAACTGAAGTTTAAATCATGTTATACGAGTCTGGAAAAGCATTAAGACTAAGAGTGACATGCATCAAAATGGACAAAATTCCAGTTGCTTTTACCTTTGGGGGTAAAGATGACGGGTATTTGTGGTGGATGTGATTTCTATCTACTCTCTTTTTGACATACACGATCTTCGTGCTGTCATTGACGATATTTTACATGTGAAGAAGTGCAAAGTGTTCCCAAACAATACACCTTGGGTTTCTAAATAACTCAACAAATATTGAATAACAAGAAAAGGGCTTATTTTCAGGCAGAAATTAGGAAAGCAAGAGAGAGTTATACCAAATTTAACTGAAGTTTAAATCATGTTATATGAGTCTGGAAAGGCATTAAGACTATAAGTGACATGCATCAAAATGGACAGAATTCCAGTCGCTTATCACCCTTGGGGGTAAAAATTACGGATATTTGGAGTGACGGGTATTTGCAGTGAATTCTTTCTCTTTTTGACATACATTTTCGTTTTGTCATTGACGATATTTTGAGTTTAACCAAGACAGATGGTAAACTAGAAATTGAAGAAAATATGTGTTGAGAGTATTCCAGTGAGGAACAATCCTTGTTCTGATGGCATTTCCGGTTAGGTTTTGAAGCATTGTGTCATTCATTATCAAACAAGCCATGACATTAAAATAGTTTTTCAATAACATTATCAACATCAACCCCCCGCCAGGCCTTCTAACACAGTCAGGAAACCGTGGCCCCTATGTAGTTCCTGTGTGCAAAAATGCATGTCGTATGGTTATGTGCCAAAATGTATGTCGTATGGTTATGTGCCAAAATACATGTCGTATGATTATGTGCCAAAATGCATGTCATATGGGTATGTGCCAAAATGCATGTCGTATGGTTATCGTGTCGTTCAGCTGAATCGCTCTATTGCACCCAATAGTGCAAACTGTTCAGCAAGGAATGTGTTAAAATGTCAACAACCGTATATCCTCCCAACACATACAAGGAAACCATTTCCGGCATGAGTGATCATGAAGCCGTATCCTTCAGTGTCATCCTAAACCCAGTTCATAACAGGAAGCCACCACACAAAGTATTTCAATATAAATCCTCAGACTGGAGCAAACTCAAAGACGGCATAACCCAATTAACAACAGAATACTTTGAGATGGACCCCAGTTCACGAGACATTAACACAAACTGGAAACTGGATCTTTTTTTCGGACACAACCTACCACACTGATCAACAATACCATCCCTAGTCGCATCACCAAAGCAAAAACCCACCTCCCCTGGATAACACGGAAAATAATAAGAATGCAACGAAAACGCATCAAAAGCCACAACAACAAAAAAACAATCTGGACTTAATAGCGACTGGGAACAGTTAAAAGAACTCAGAAAGCATGCCACTAAGGCTGCAGCCAAATCTTGCGTAAACAACAACATTGGAGACAGCTTAAAAACAAACCCTAAACAATTTTGGTCATTCATCAAAACAAACAAACAAACAAGTAAACATTGACATTCGCACACTGCAAGTAAACAAACGATCATCAATGATCATAACGAAGCAAATGCACAGAACAACTAATATAGTTCCACGTTCACCCAAGAAATATTCCCTATCACCCAACAAACACCTTCATCTTACACTAAAATGCCCACTATTGAAATCGGGATAGCTTGAGTAATCAAGCAACTGAAAAATCTAAACCAGAACAAAGCTACTGGTCCAGATGAACACCCAGCAATAGTTCTTAAAAACACTGTAGAAGAAATAACTCTCCATTATCACACACATCTTCCAACAGTCATACAACACATGCAAACTCCCGGACAACTGGCTCCAAGCACTATTAACTCCAATACACACAACAACAACAAATCTGACCCTGCAAACTACAGACCAATATCACCCTAACATGCATCCTCTGTAAAGTCATGGAACACATCATACTAAGTAAAATGTGGAAACACCTGAACAAACACAACATCATCATCCACTTTCAACACGGATTCCAGTCAGAACTGTCTTGTGAATCTCAACTCATCGAGACATTCCATGACTGGGTGACTGTTATGGACAACAAGAACATCTGAACAAACACAACATCATCCTCCACTTTCAACACGGATTCCAGTCAGAACTGTCTTGTGAATCTCAACTCATTGAGACATTCCATGACTGGGTGACTGTTATGGATAACAAGAACATCTGAACAAACACAACATCATCCTCCACTTTCAACACGGATTCCAGTCAGAACTGTCTTGTGAATCTCAACTCATTGAGACATTCCATGACTGGGTTACTGCTATGGACAACAAGACACAAATAGATGCAACCCTGCTTGATTTTGCCATGATTTTTAACAAAATCCCCCACAAATGCCTCCTATCCAAACTAGCCTCCTACGGAATAACTGGAAACACACAGAGAGTCTCAATAAATGGAGTTCTGTCGGACACAACAGATGTTACATCTGGGGTTCCACAGGGCTCACTCCTACGACCAGTCCTCTTCCTACTCTACATAAATAACATAAACGGAAACATTCAATCTCATATACGCATCTTTGCCCAGACGTCAGCATTATATATCATAAAATCACCTCTGAAACCGACCATGACATACTTCAAACTGATCTGATCCAACTCCAAACATGGTCTGACAAATGGCAAATTGAATTTAACATTTATAAATATGTCCACCTCCCAATGACAAACAAAACTAAACCCAGACTACATTCATATTCACTCTTCGGCATGCCACTCTCTACAGTGTCCAGCCATCAGTATATCAGAGTAAAATTAGATTTAAAATTAACCTGGGCAAGTCACATCACCGACATACTTTCCAAATCCTCAAAAGTCCTAGGCATGATTAAAAGAACCCTCGGCCCATGCAAATCTAAAGTAAGTCAAAGAAATAGCTTATAACATGTTAATCCGGTCAAAACTCGACTATGCATCTCCCACTTGGACCCACACACTGCCACCCAAATTAAGCACCTTGAAAAAATACAACACTATACTGCCAGATTTGTTCAAAATGATCATAGACGCCAAACCAACTCAGCAGACCTAGTAACCATCCTTGGATGGCCAACTCTTGAACGACAACGCATTATCAAACAAGCCATACATTTTATATAAAAAAATATTTTAAATAACATTATCAAGATCAACCTTCAGCCAGGCCTTCTAACACAGTCGATAAACAGTGGCCTCTATGTAGCCCCTAGGTGCCGCATTAATGCAGCTGTTTTCCCCTTCTACCCCAGAGCAATCCGTATATGGAACATGATCCCAACACAAACCACCGAAATAGAAAGCCCCATTGCTTTTCAAAGAGTCATCATGAACCTTCCATTCAGCACACCCGATCACCTTAACTGCCTTTAAATAATTTATTAATTTAAGCAACCCACAACGCATGTGCACAAACACAACAAACTGCTGTTTTACCCCAAGATTGGGCTGTTTGGAGTACCCGACCTAAGACCTAAGTCCCATTAAGCAGCTCTGTAACTTGTGAACGTACAGTATCTGTGCGTTTTGATGTTGAGGCGGCCGATTCTGATTTACACTGACATTTAAATATTATGAAGTTATTTTGTTTTATTATACTGTATTTACAACCTATTTGGTGTCATTGTAATGATAACACGTATGAAAAACCGTTATGATTTGGGTATATATGTTTTTATTTTCTGGAGGGGAAATATGCAAATGGTCTGATTCCCAAAGGTTGAAGATACCCCGAGAGGTGATAAACTACCCTGTAATACTACCTATAATATGTGTATGTCAACGAAATTATGCAACATTATTGTTTTTTTCCCGGTAAGACTTAATATGATATTTTTACTGGACATCACATACATTAATATACACCAAGATAAAATATTCAGAATATCAAGCTTCATGTA